>NDXB01017087.1:101031-115095 GCA_002631895.1 Agapornis roseicollis
ATTCCAGAGAATTAAAAAAAAAAAAAAAAGCCACAAAGCACTTAATTTCTAATGTTAAAAAACTACTCTAATACAATTTATTTCAAAAGCATTTGCCGAGAATAAACACATTTCTCTATCTGCCACACTAATCAAATACTAATACAGTAGGAACTAATTTTCTTTAAAAAATCAAATATGCATTTTGCATGTATGCTTTTGCTATTTTTGTCAGCATAGAAATGGTTAAATTCTTTTTTGCTTGTTTCTTCATGTTTTTAGTACCTTAAAATACATATTTCTTCTCCGTATTTCTTGAACTCAGAAAACAAGCACTGAGAAGTACAAGCCTGAAGTTGACACTATAAGTCTAAATCTAATACAGAGATAAATTAGATTTTATCTTTTTTTGTTTGCTTTTTGCTTGTACCATAGACTGCAAGAGTGTCTAAGTGATGAATTCTAATATCTTAATTAATCTATTTCTGTGGGAAAAAAAAAAAATAGTCATTTCTAGCTTTGGGATGACATAGTTCTGTTTCGTAGCTAATTTTACTAATTTCATGGAACACATGCAAAAAGCAATGTACATCATTGCATTGTCATTACCACCACTGTAGTGACAACAAATGACAAAATTTCTTTGATGCCAAGCATGTTTCAAACATTATTACAACTCTTCATCATATGTGCTATGCCTAAGTGCCAAACAGGAGTGCTGCTAGCAGTTTGCTATCACTGAGGCCTTATGATGGGAAGACAGAAGACACCAAACAATGGTCATGCCTGAAGCTGCAGCAGGAGTCTGCTAGCTGGAGTGGGAAGATTAGCTACTCTAAAGGACCAGAACTTTTAAAAACATAAGAAAAGACATGAAATACAGGAGACGTTCTGAGCCATGTGCAACGTTTTCTGAATGTTCCCACAGCACCTCAATCATCACCTACAGCTGAATCCTCCATTGAAATACCTTGAAGAGAAAAAAAAGTGAAAAACTACCAAGCTTGCTGTCAAAAAAACTGGAAAGTGCTCTTTTAGGGGTACAAATGTTCATGCTAGAAGAAAGCAAACACTGCTTAAACAATCCTGAACATTAGGGCAACTCCAGGCCATGGAGTTTTATGCTTTGACCGTAAAAATCACGTGCTGCAAGTATCTTTCCTTGTGATCATATGAAAAGAATATCAAATCCACCTATTCTGAAGTATCAAATTCATCTATTCTGAAATATCCCAACTTCTAGAATGTTTGGGCTTTATGCAGTTTATCAATAGTTCACTTAAAGGTACAAGTTTCCTACAGTCTAAAGTTATTAGCCAATTCTATATAATTCACACTATGATCCAGGGCACTGCTGTCTTGTTGGTGGAACCAAAATACATTCAATATTTCACACTCAATAATCATGAAACCAAGTTAAAAGAAAATGTAACAACACCTATGTTTAAAAAAGGAATAAATAAAGCAGGATTTAGTTTGTTTCCCGTGCCACTTGATTTTGTGAATTAACATTAATTCAATTTCTTAAGATCTTAAGTCTTACAGCCACAAAGGAAAAGAGTTCATTGTGCTAAGGCCCAAATTTTTTCCATCAATTTTCCTCTCTCAATTGGGGGAAATTTTTTAATTTCCTTAGTTATGTTAATATCCTTTTAGAAATGCTTATTCAATTTTTATCAATAAATGCTCTTAATGCACACCACTGATTACATATTACTGCAAGTGTTATGAGACAGGACAGCACCATGTCTAGAAACCATATTAGTATAGAACTTGAAGATAACAAATAAAGGAAATACTTAAAGACATTGCATTAACTAAAAACCAAAATATAATCGACCAAAGAATGAGCTGATGATAATTAATCTCCCTCCCCAGACACAAATATTATGAATTAAAAATCTTGAGATAACAGGAGAAAAAAAAAAACAAACAGAGACACTTCCCAGTTTGCCAGGCACCATGACCTGGTCAGATAGACTTCTGCTCTTCAATAAAAGTTTAATATTATTTTGAATGCTTGACTTGACCAACAGCTATAAAACGTATCAGAAATATGTGACATTATAAAGCCAAATACAGCTCCCCAGTCAGTTTGTCCAACACCCTGTATTCCTCAAGTCATGGAATATTATCTCCTTAGTTCTATATCCCAACTACTTTCATTTGAATACTGCAAACTTTTCTTTAAATGTTCCAAGATTCACAATAAAATTATGGAAGTTGGCACAACAGCTCACAAACACATCCCAGTCAAGGAATGCAGGTTTGCACTGAGATGTGTATGTAGGATGTAGCCTGTTTCTCACTTTCATTTGATACAAATCAGTTGGTCAATGAGGTCCTACTTTCCTATTTAACCCACTCCTCAGCGCTCTGAAAACGTGAGGCCATGTACATTACATGAACAGATACAGAAACTGGTATAGCTCTTTGTTAGCGATTAATGGTTATGACCTAGCCATTTTTTAATAAAAATAAAAAGATAATTACATTTGCATAATCATACCAATCTTGAACATAAAACTCACTTAACAGCATAGTTTATTAGCATAGCCCAAGAAAATTCTTCTTTTCTTGATCCTCACATAAGAAAACGGAGAGCTTTAACTCTGGCAAATGGTGTAAGAGATACAATTAATTGAGAATTATATTCAGATGCCATCTTTTCTAAAAGCAAACATCTCAAGAAAAATGCACCACTGCAAAATCATCCTGTGATGTTGCAGCAGGGAAAAAAATACAAATAAAAGCAGGTGAGATGTAGTCTCTTATCTTCAACTGGAAACAGTCCAATAATAACCAGAGTCACTGGAAACAAAACCACTTGCTCATTGTAAAAAGAGGACACGATAATTTTCTTAAGAAACAAAGGATACTAAAGAGGACTTTTTTTTCTAAAATGAAGAAAAAGAGTGGGTGCCAGAAATATATATACACATACATATACACATACATATACGTATGAAGTATGACATAGTGAGCCAAATCCAAGAAAGAAGACTGATTAAAGAATTTGTGTTTTAAAATCACCACCTTATGATTCAAGGTGAAATGCTCTTTTATCTCCCTTAACTTGCCTGCCCATAAGTAACAGCATCTTCTTTAAGGCTACCCAAAGGATCTCCTGCCTCCATGAAACTGGAATTCTAGAATGAGAATTTTACCATAGCAAGAACTGAGTGATCTTAAACCCAGAGAAGTGGCAGATAGAATTAGGTTAAAGAGATTAATATACTATTAATAATGCATGCACACTGAAGATTGCTGGAACAGAATTCCACCTCTCTTCACTGCAGCTGCATAGCCACAATGTTTCTTTGATATTTGCCTTTGAATTTCAGAGTCTCCCCTTTTACATGTAAAATGCCCATTCAGATCAGTTGTATCACTACATAACCCTATGGATAGTTTTTCTATCCGTGGAACTCATTAATTTAGTTTTCTGCCATCCATGAAGGCCTTCCATGAAGTCTACAGTTGGTATTTAGGATACTCCACACCACCATCATGAAATAAAAAAAGGCTGATTCCATTAACCAAAATTACTCACTGCTGCCATATAAGAAAATCCATAACCTTTCATAATTCATGACCCTTTGCCTATTCAGAATGATGAGTGGTTTTGCTCTGAGGACACTTACATTGTAAACACAATGTTGCAAAGTTAGCAAGGCGGGCCCTTAGGCAGAGTTATAAGCATGATGTTACAGCTGCACAAATTGCACAAATAATAGAAATATCTGGAGAATACCTTCTTCTCTGAATTTATTTCTCCAGGTGGAAGGAGGAGATATTCAGCAATCACTCTCAAGTATTATATTCAAAGTTAGCAGACAATAATGGAAGGAGAGCACTGTCTTTAAGCGAATCACTTACACATTATTCCTAGATTGAATAGGTGTACATAAAAACATTTACCACTTTTATTGAACTATGTGTCAGTTTTCTGCTTCTTCTAAATATCAGTCTACATCCCTCTCTCTCTGAAAGAAGTCTGACTTTCGTACCATAATTCATCTAGACAGAGCTCAGGCACTATTTTGTTGGCTTGATTGATGTGCTGTTAAGCTTATGGCCCCATTCCTGCAATGGAAGCTGCAAGCACCTCTTTCATTTCTATTTGATAAGTAACTTGAGAGGCACAGATGGATGTCACTATGGAAACATGGGTCATTATTACAGAGACCAATGAAACAAGAATGGATGCCTGCATGAGGCATCACCTTCCTTCAGTTTCTTTCTTTCTTTTTCCCCAAACAGCTTTCAATATAAGTTCAGCAACACCCCGCTGCTGAAAGCTCAGGCTGGCATTTGAAAGAAACAGATACTTCTAAATCTTACTCTGTTTTATTTTCCTATTCACCTTACTGGAATAGCAGTGGAGAACCCATGTCAGTTCTGTGCCCCTGCAGGACAAACAGATAATGTGTCCTCCCAAGGGTACCGGGAACACTCTGGTCTCCAAAATGTGAACAGGGAAACTTCTTGGTCTAAGATTGCTTCAGTGTCTTGTAGGGGCCACTTCAACAACCATGAACCAAGGACACAGTGCTCCCTATGAGCACCGACCTTTTTTGTTGGGATGACTGCCTCTCCAAGAAACCATTCCCTTCAAGAACCTTGAGTTCAGTACGCTAGCAGAGGCCAAATAAAGAGAACGATGGAGAGAGAGTATTTTCCCACCTCTGGTAGCAGTCACTCAAAGAGCTCAGTATACAAACCCTAACTGGAGCCAGCAGTATTTGGAGATGCCGGCATTGTCTGGCTCACAGCAGCCCAGAGCAGGGCCGCAGCTGGCGTGGTGCAGCAGAGGGTCCGTGAGGGCCACCTTCCCCAAGGTCATCTCGACCACAGTGCTATGACTCGAGCAGGCCCGGTTCTGATTACGGCCAGCACGGTCTCAGCGCTGCTGCAGCCGCCGCCGCCGCCTCGGCTCCCGCCCACATCTCCCACGGGAGCTGCCCCGAGGCGGGAGCGCTCAGGACCGCGGCTCTGCAAGGGGCGGGCGATGCCGCCGCGCCCGCGGATGCGGCGGGAGGCGGTTTCGGCGCGCCTTGGGGATGCGCGCAGCGGGGCGGGGGCGGGATCGCGCCGCGCCCCCCGGAGCTGCGGCCTCAGCCCGGCCCAGCCTCCCGCCTCCCTGCCCCGCCGTCAGAGCAGGGCGCCGACCGCTGCAGGGCCGGTGGGGCAGGCAGCTTCTCCCTGCGGTGGCAGCTTTGGGACGGAGGGGACGGGGGGCAGCGCCCGCAGGGTGCGGCGGCTGCTCCCCACGCGGTGTCCGTCCTTCGGTCCGTCTGTCCGTCCATCCATCCCTGCGTGGGCGGCGGCTCGTGTGTGCGTGTGTGACTGACAGTGCGGGAGCAGTCGCCCTCACGCCGCCAGCCGGGGACCGCCCCGCCTGCGGCAGCCCCTTCTCCGTCCCCCGGAGCCCTCCCCGGCGGGGGCGACCTCAGCGGCTTCGCTGCTGCTGCTCCTCCTCCTCCTCCTCCCTCCTGGCGGGTAGGTTACGTTACCTGGTCTCTAGCTCGGGCTGGATCTAATCCCGCGGCCGCCGCCGGCTCGTCTCCCTGCCGCGGGGCTGAGTGGGGTAATTAATTTATTTATTTCCCATGAGGTGTCCTCGGCAGCGGAGCGGCAGCGGAGCAGCAGCGGGACAGCCCGGGCCGGGCGGCAAGCAAGAAGGCCCGGCTGCTGCTGCGGGGCCGACGGGACGCCGCTGTCCCGGGGGTGCTGCTGGGGAGCGGCCGAGGCGCTTCAGCACCGGCGCGGGGGGGCGGGGGCTGCGGAGGAGACGCCTCCCGGACTGCCCAACCCGGCTCCGCGGGGCCGGCGGGGGCGCGGCGCCTGGCCCGGGGAGATGGAGCCAGAGCGGGAGGTGGGACGGGACACGCCGGGCTGGGGCGGGAGGACGGGGCAGCACTGGGGTCCTGCGCCCTCCGGTGCGAGGCGTGAGCCCTCCGTGCCGGTGGTCTCCCCTCCTACTGCCCCGCCCGGGGCCGCCGGGCGAGGAGAACCCTCGCTAGAGTTGAGGTCGGGGCGGTGGGCTCTGACCCCGGGAATGGAGGGGCACGGGGAGCCTCGGCGTTCCCCTGTCGCGTTCTTCGCCTCGCTGCTGGCGGCACAAGATATATCCGCCCCTGGCCCCACCCCGTTCTCCTCCTCTTCTGGATTGAGGATGCTGAGTATTTCACGCTTTAAGGCTGATGCACCAGCTGTTCCACGGAAAGGTTATGAAAAGGCACCAGTTTGCTGCGTTTAGGAGAAAAAAAAAAAAAAACACCAACAGTTCCACGGAAAGGTTATGAAAAAGCACCAGTTTGCTGCGTTTAGGAGAAAAAAAAAAAAAAAAAAAGAAAAAGAAAAAGAAAGCAAACAAAAAATAACCCAAATATTAACAGAGATATTTTTTGTGCTAAATGCGGGAACTTCGTCTTCCGAAGCAAGGACTGAAATTTGGACAGTCAGCAATGAGTTCTCAGTTTAAATCTTGGTCACCTTTTCCTTTGCCACCTTTTTCTCTCACTTAAGAAATAAAGTTCCAAGTGTTTTGTATGTGAGTATATTTATGAAAGTGACCATTAAGTTCTCCAGAAATTCTGTCCTCAAGACTAAAATCCTGTAGGGAAAAAGAAGATAATTATATAATTGCATAATTAAAGCCTTTACCATAATGCCTATTCTCATGGGTAAAAGTTGCACATTATGTGCACCTTTAAAATTAGTGTGAAGAGGCTGGAGTAATTACATTTGTTGACATTATGTTGCAAAACATGTACAAAAGTAAACCTGGTTATCTAATTTATTTTCTTAACTTTATTGGATGTACTTTTTTTATTAAGAGCTTATGAATAGGATCTTTACAGACATGTTAGGAGCTGAAACTATTTGTGTATGGATAAAAGTAGGGAGAACTTTGGCTGTAGTCGAGGATATTCCAGTTTGCTGAGCTGCTAGTTGAGCATGGAAGGACTTGCTAGGGTTGTCTCTTTATTTTCCATTAATAACAACTGAATCCCTTAGCTAGCATCAGCCACAATGAATTAAAATTTCTGGAAAAATAATCTGAAAAGGAGCCTGCCATCCCTCAAAACAGCTGCAGCATGAGTAGCAATACCTATTGCACATCAAAAAATCTATGCACAAAGAATCTGTCCAGCTTGTGTTACAAGATGGGCTGCCATCTGGTAGCACAAGTTCATAGAAGTCAGGTTTCTTTGGCTTCGTGATTTATGAATCTGCTGCCTTCTATATGAGAAATAGTAAGAATTATTTTGTGTTTTAAACTGTAATCATTAAACCAGAAGACGCAGCCCCAGTAATCTAACATTTTATCATTCTTTCCTTTTTTTTTTTTTTAGGATATTACTGTTCTAATTTTATATCACCTGGTTCTACTGCAAGTTCTTCAGATTCAGGAGAGAGTGTTTTGTCACATGTTTGTAAAGCAGCCAGGTCGTTACAGTCTCTGGGCAGATTCTGGCACTGTAGTCACAGGGAGTAGAAAGTAGTTCACTGGTAGAGACAAGCAAACACTTTTATTCCAGAAACAGACTGAACAGCTTGGAGTTATTTTTGTGCCCTTGCATAAGCTAAGTAATACTTGAGTTATGTACCTAAGTCCAGGGGCATTTTTAGGAGCAAACAGCCATGGTGATTGTGAAAGCAGTTCATGGAAGTCACAGTTGCGTTAATTCAGGTAGTGGTGTGTCATCTCATGTACAAGTGTGTGAAAGAAGACTGTGCCCAGCATCCCCACATAGAGTCAGTGCCAGTCTGCCCTGGCAGCAGGTTGCACTAAGGGTTTTGGAAGACCAGGAAGAACTCAAAGGGCCCACTAAGCCAAGCGAAGGGAAGAGTAAACACTAAGCAACAACTCCTGGGCATACGAGCAAAGAAGAGTTGGGTACAAATGCTCATGGTTACTCACTTTTGAGCAGGCCCACAAATACAGGATTAAAAATATGTAAATTTGAATGAAATCTGATATAAAATTTTCCATAGTGAAGCTACTAGTGCTTGAATCAAAATTTTAAACATGGCATTACAGTGATGTTAATCTCTCTCCCAAATTCAGACACTTTGTACGCCCTGAAGAAAATCATAGGCCATATAGGACCTGAGACAGTTCTTGTGACATGCAGAGCATGGCTACATTGTCATCTACAGTGAAATATTACAATTTACATACTTTTTAAAAGGATGTTAAGAAAGTGATTTTCAAAGGGACCTGAAAAATAAATAGGTTAAGACAGAAATAACTTTGTCATTGCATAGTCCTATTTCCTCCAGTGATGTGTCTTAATTAGAAAAGGTATCTAGTTATATAGATATATTTTTAATTATAACTATATATTCTAGATAATACATTTTACAAAGTGATATATGTGATAAGGTATATCCCATACTGTACTACACAGTATCACATTACTGTGCTGTATAGAACATACTACACATTGTATACAGCACGGTGCTACATACAGTACAAATGGATGTATTCTGCGCTTACATATAATGAATTTGTATTTATCTTACTACTGCTTACATTTAACATACCTATATAGAAACAGTAGATTATACCTATGACATAGACATACATTTTCTGTATATATGTTTATGCCTCATGCAATTTCTTTCTATACCTCTTAGCAGAACACCATCTCTAGTAAAGGTGTATGCATCTTGACTGTGCACTTCATCACATTTTGCATTTTCTAGTCCAAGGCAGAGACTGACTATAAGCTGGCTGCAGTTATAACAATGTGTGATTCTGGCCTACATTCTGTACAAGTTCAGATACAGCTTTGTGTCTGCATCCTGCTTCAAAGTCACAGGAATTACCATGAGTCCTCAGACTAACAGGTGATACATGATTGTATTTTTTATACTGACCTTGATTGCAGTGACATCAGGTTTTTAAGTGAATGTGCTCCTCTGTGTGTGCTGCAGAATGAAGGCTCTGATTTGGTTCCTGGTTGCAGATTAAAAAAAAACCTAAAAAACAACCTGTTGTTGTCATTTTACATCTTTCCAGTCTTAGACCACCTTCAGTGCAGGAAGCCCATTATTCTAAGTCAAAATGTGCATAGCTAGCCTCGAAGGGTAAGTATTAGTGATAGTAGTTAATAATTTCCTTGTGAATTTCAAGAAGCTGGCAAAGGTTTGGAGTTGCGTGTGCATGTACTTATGAGTCTGTGTATGGGAGGGTGGCATTCCGCATTTTTCAGTGATCCAAATGTAAAGAAGAAATTAAACATACCTGTCTAGCATTTGTCTAAAAAGAAGTCATACATCGGGTTACTCATTCTGTGTGTTTTTGATAGTGAGATAGACAGCTGGGAGATTGCGTGTTATCCACTCTCCTGTTTCCTGTTGATAACAGCTTGAGGTCTTTTTAGTAATATTAACAGAAAAAGGTTTTAGGAATTATTTCTCACCAGAAAGAAAAAAAAAATAAAGAAAAGACACAAAGTGCTGCAAATGTAGAGTACCTGATGGCATTTTCTGAGTCTATCCACTAACAGTTTGGGTAAGTTTCCTACTGGAATACTCCATTTTCCCCATATGGAACTTGTCAGGCAGATTTATTTGAACCCAAAATTTTACACATCCTCTCCTAACTTTAGATTCCTCTGCTACATCACAGGTTTTGTGTTCTAGTTGCAGAGTCCAGGTCTAAGGGGTGCATGTTTATGACTCTGTGTTGTTCTGGCCTACGTAAAGTTACATTCTGATTATGTTGTTTTGGGGGTTTTTTCTGGGCTGATTTCTGTTCCATAAATACATAATGCAGACTTTTCTTATGTTCATATGCAGGCTGGTATGGTGTGCATCCTCATCTGCAGCTAATATGCAGCATATTATCATTAAAATTATATTGGTGAATCACTTAGGCCAGCTTCTGTAGCTTTATATCAACAACTAATCATTGTCAGTCCATGCCTCACTCAGTCATCATTGTCAGTCCGTGTCTCACTCAGCCTTCATCCACACAGATAGCTCTGTCACAAGCATAAAACTTTAATCCTAGTTCTGTTAGTGAAAGAGATAGTGTTTTTGTGATAAAATTTTTTGTGATAAAATTCATGTAAGTACAACTATACTGTAGAATTTTAATGATAAAATACAGACAAAGCATGTTTTTATATTGAGGTCAGTTTTGTCTATAAGCATCAACTATGTCTATTCCAGGCCCAATAAAATTATTTTCTTTTACAGCCCCTGGGAACACAGAACACAGCACATTGTAACTACAGCAACAGACTTAGCTGTGGAAGAGCTCTTTTAGGCACCACAGTGAACTTGAGGCAGCTGGCAGTTATCCACTGAAGCAGGTAGTCAGTAGAAGTGTAGAAGATAAATAGATAATAGAAAAGCAATCTGGAAATGTGGGAGAGATAATAAACCTCTCTTCTAGAGAGGAGGTAACATCTCAGGTAAGTCACTGATGAACTCAACTCCCACATCAGTGTTGTGTCTAATAGTGCTGAAAATACCATAGCAGCCCATGCCTGTCAACTCTGAACTAATATTCAAGATGCTACTGGAAATGCAGTTGGACATATACAGTTATAGAAATCACTATTGCAGTAGAGTGAAGAAGGATCATACTGCTGAAAGACAGGTGACCAAAACCCCAGGAACACCGTGACCCTCAAGTTACAGTTGCCAGAACAGAAAACTATTAAAAGCCCTTTCCTATCCTCCATGCTACTGGGTCTTTAGTGCCAGCACAATCATTACCTGGTATTCCTGCCATACTGGCCATGGTCCTCTGTGGAACACCTGATTTTTTTTTATGTATTTTCTACTTGTCTTAAAATAGCTAAGCATGTTTTCCCTATCATGAGCACAGAGAGGGAAAGGCTCATGTCTATGAGTAAAAGAATGTGTTGTTCTTAGTAGCTGTATACTAAATCAGTCATACAATACATCTTTCTCATCAAGTCACTCATAGTGCCCAAATTCCCATCCAAGGAAATTGTGAAATCTTGTATGAACACACAGGGAAACTGGTACCATTTGATAACTCCTTTTGCTATGTTCTGAGATCTGGTAAGACTTTATTGGTAGTAGGGAGATAGCAGCAGGAGATATTTTAGTGAGAGTGGACAGAGACAAAATGCCTGTCAGTACCAACTTTCCACCAGAGAAGTGCTCAAATTACTCCACTGACATCTGTCTTTAGTTTGTTAAACCACTCAGGTGGGCCACAGGAAGGAGCTGATATCAGTGTAATGTGAATACTTGTGAATACTTGTAGAGTTAACAACAACAAAAAAAAAAGTTAGAAGGTTCTCAATTTGCTTTAAAAGATGCTTTAAAAAGATCTGTCTGTTCCACAAGAACTATAAATAATCCTGTACATTTACACTGAAAGAACATAAACCAATACACGTGCAACAAATATTTTTAGAGTATTAATTTCCACTGTCAAAGTCCTAACCAGGAAATCAACATAATATATTCAGAAAACCCATTAACAAAATTTACATGTGTCCGTGTTGCTGGTTGCATAAACAGTGCGAGTCCTTTGAACAGTCTTTGTGACTTTTTTAAAAAGTAACTGCTGGTTTTATTTTTTTATACATGTTTTTATTTGTTACATACTGTTTTAATATTTGTTTCACTATGCCACCGGATATGACTGACTTGTGTGCCTTTCTAAATTCTGTCTCAAAGTAGTGAATACTGAGGGTGTTTTTCCTTTCATACCTCGTTCTATGACTGCTAAAACAAGAAAAGGTCAAAGCTTTAAAGCTTGCATACAGAAGTTTAAAATGACCATTTGCTAATTTGGGGCCTGATTCATCTTTCCATTATGCCAGTATAATCCTAGTGATACACTCTGGGCCTGTCTATATCCGTTTTTTTATATCAATTTCTCAGTTTAGATGTTATACAACTGTTAAATTACTACTCCTGTATTATAAGGTATGCCTAACTTCATTAGATTACAGAATTTCTTAGATAGCAGAAGAAATTGTCTTTCTTACATACTTTTATTTCTTTTTAAAAGAAGATGAAAGAGAAACAGCAAAAAAATTGCTTATTAAATAAAACATTTCATACTCCAAAACTGCAAAAATGTTCATTTTATCACGTATTTACTTTCTTTATTGATTAAATAAAAAATGTAGTTTTGAAAGATAAAGGTATTATAACAGATTTCAGATACAGTGATATGTTTAAGTTTTGGGGTTTATATACCGTTCAGGTCCTTCTCTCAACACACAAATCGACACCAGGAGACTTTTGAATAAGAAACCACACAATAGTTATGTGTATGCTTCTACAGAGAAGTATGAGGAAGCAGAAGTCAACTCTCTTTTTGTGGAATGCCTCAGAATGCTATTCCAAACCCTATTTTCCCCAGCAGATACATGGCATTTCAGCTGTGTGTTTGCAGATGTTTGCATATGCGCTCTTACTTCTTTCTAGTGACTCTCTTACTCTGTAACAATTCGACCTGGTGGAGCTTCTGGTGATGCCCTGGAATCACACTATTCTGCTTTGATTATTTACAGGATCAGTAATAAAAATGTCTCTCTTCATGTTTCCGTTTTATTGTCAGTCTTTGTCTCATTGCTGGTAATGTTTTTGGATACACAAGTACAATATTTTTATTGAATTATCCACTTAATAAATCACTTGAATTATTGTGGTCAAGGGTGAGACTAATGGAGGTTAAGACACCTTAGGCATCTATATGGAAGTACTGAAGTGTAAGCTATATGTCTGAAATCCTGTTCTAGACAACAGAGTCAATGCAATCCATGTAATCTACTCAGTGCCTGTTGTGAAAGGAGTGGTTTAGAGCCACGTGTATAATTAATCAGACTTGCCTAAAGAATCATTGTACCAGTTCACTATAGATGAGATTTTTACATGGCTTTTGACCCAGCAGTAGGCTGCAGTTTTAAGGTGGTGAGTTCATTGAATTATTCACATCAAATATCTCAGCATTTCTCAGTGCTTTCTCAGGTTTGAGCCTCAAGGAGTGGGGAGTCTTCAGCCCAGGTCCCATCACCAGCTTTTGGCAATGGTCCTGCAATTTTCACAAACTGGAGGGTTTGTGACCTCTGAGAAGCATTCTGCTCAGAAGGAGATCTGGTCACAGACTTCTGCAGTCTACGAGAGCTCAGAGTCCCACTTAGGACCACTGTTTATAGGTTGCAAGATGATTTGCTTTAGTGAATGTGCATCCTGGCCTGAGTCAGTAATTATTAGAATTTTTCAAAATTCCAGTAACAGTAGTACTGTTAGACTCAGGCTATGACCCAAAGGAGAAATGTTCCAAGGCTGTCAGGAGATGACTGATTATCCCCACTCTTGCTTCCCACCTTGGCTATGCAACAGGACTCCCTGGAACGGTCAGTGTCTCCTTCCTTAGCTATACAAGAATTAGTGGTATGGTCAAGGAATGCTAATGCTTCACCACTCAAACCATTACACAAATGCCAAGGTCTGATGAGAACTCCTTAGGTCGTAGGGCAGCACAGAGGATGGAAAGGAAGGAGTGGAGGGGAATGCACCACCAAAGGGCCTTGTCAGCCAACAAATTACTTTGCATATATTGCAGAGTGATCTGGGCTGTTCTCTCGGCTCCATCTGAGCACAGTAAAAGACTGTGTCATCTTGTAAAATGTACTGTTGGTTTCTGTGTCTTGCAGTTCACTAAAGGACGTATCTCCCAGAAACTGAAAAAGTATTCAAATATAATCATTAAGTTTCTGACAAAAATAGTAAAAAGAACTTTTCTGAGTTTCTGCCAAAGATAAACTAAGATTCTGTGAAATTGTCAAATCTCCTCTTGTCATTTGCTGTGACTTGTGCATATCATAGAATCACAGAATAGCTAGGATTGGAAAGGACCTTAAGATCATCTAGTTCCAACCCCCCTGCCATAAGCAGGGACATCTCACAATAAACCATGTCACCCAAGGTTTCATCCAACCTGGCCTTGAACACTGCCAGGGATGGAGCACTCACAACCTCCCTGGGCAACCCATTCCAGTGCCTCACCACCCTAACAGGAAAGAATTTCTTCCTTATATCCAATCTAAACCTCTCCTGTTTAAGTTT
>NDXB01017088.1:0-12500 GCA_002631895.1 Agapornis roseicollis
TCACTACAGTCCCTAATGAAGAGTCCCTCCCCAGCATCCTTGTAGGCCCCCTTCAGATACTGGGAAGCTGCTATGAGGTCTCCATGCAGCCTTCTCTTCTCCAGGCTGAACAGTCCCAATTTTCTCAGCCTGTCTTCGTACGGGAGATGCTCCAGTCCCCTGATCATCTTCGTGGTCCTCCTCTGGACTTCTTCCAACAGCTCCATGTCCTTTTTATGTTGAGGACACCAGAACTGCACACAGTGCTCCAGGTGAGGTCTNCGTACAGGAGATGCTCCAGTCCCCTGATCATCTTCATGGGCCTCCTCTGGACTTGTTCCAACAGCTCCATGTCCTTGTTATGTTGAGAACACCAGAACTGCACATAATACTCCAGGTGAGGTCTCACGAGAGCAGAGTAGAGGTTGACAGTGTCTTCACCCAAGACCTAACTGACTGAAACAGACACCAGTCCATCACTGCCACCTCAGAAAACAAGGAGGATCAGAAGATGCTCTCAAGTCAGCTGCAAATGCTCAATGGAGTAGAAGACTTTTCTTCAACAAGAAAGTTAGGTCAGATTGAGTTTATCATGTTTCTTCTAGCAGATAATGGGAAAAGCTGTGGAGGGTTGGTTGATTGATCAAGGACATTCCATGTTTGAAAGAAGCAACCCAGTGTTTGGTCAAGAGAAGGCTGAGGCAGACCGTGAACAGAGACTGTGAACTCTAAGAACTATGGGGCATGACCGGCAGTAACCTTGTGTTTGTGCCCAGTGTGGAATTCCCCTTCTGCCTGCTTGTACCAGTTTAGACCAGCTACTAGATACTACAAGAGAATCCTACGTGTTTTCACGCAAAAGGTGTCAAACCAATAAAAATATGCATTTAGGCGCGTGGACAGTGCATGCACAAGGTGTTTAACCAGTCTGCTTTTGCATGATCGCATGGTCAGCTGCTTTAACCCTATATAAACCTGTGTTTGTTTCTAATAAACGGAGTTTTGCTCTACCACTCATATTGAGTCGACTGGCATTCTTCCCCTACGGCGATCCTGCTCTTCTTCAACCTACTCTTCTTCTACTCGACAAACTTTGACCGTGCACGGCAACCCTGTTTTTTCCAGCTTTTCTACTGCTATCCTGCAACAAAAAGCAATAGTATATAAATGAGGTATCACCATGTTTTTCATGGATTTGAAATCCCTCCTGTGTCACGGTCCACTGGTCCAAAACCTTGTTTTCTTATTCTTCTAGTCCTGCTGGCTGCACTATTTCTGCCCCAAGTCAAGATGGCATGGTACTTATGTTTCACCAAGGAATGGACTAAAACTCTGGGCGTATATTTTTGTGGGGTACTGTGAATAGACAGGAATCTGACATGTTTCCATTTGCCTTGATTCCCCTCCCTAGCAGTGAACTCCCAACTGCAATTTGAGTTCCTGGGAGATGCTCTGCCAGCACAGATTTTCTTCTCCGCTGCATTGCAGTGTCAGGAGCCAGCATGCCTTCAGAGTGTGGCTTGGAGCCATTTTTCCCAGCATCCATGTGCTCCCTATGGGCTGAGCCGGCTTCTGGACACACCAGTAGACTGGTGCTGGAAACTGCCTGCATCTTCTGTTCAGGAAATTGTCTGTGCTGAAAGCAAGGCTATGTAACTGAGGACCTTTGCAGAATTATAGTAGAGATTGACTTAATCTCTATAGTAGAGATTGACCTTCCTCTTCCCTGTGTTGCCATCAAAGAACATAAGACTTCACAGAAAACAAGTCCATGATACATTCCCTCTGCTCTTGAGAGGACTGCTCTTACTGCTGAATATATCCTATTAGGACTGAGGGAATTCAGATAGAGAACCATGCATAATCCCAGTGAAAACAATGCTGAAGGATCTATACATGTCTCTGTGATTCCCATTCCTAATGCAGCTGCATGTCTGTCCTATACATTAATTCATACAGCTGTATTTTAGTACATCTAACTGTGTAAAATGCTACTGCACTGAGATTTACAGTAACCTTTTCAAGGTGTGTTAGGTGTGTACTGTTAGATAGATAAGCTTTATATATATATATGTGAATCCTTGTTATTCCAGATGCTTTTCAGATTCCAAAATTTATCTTTACCGTTGGTATTAATAGCATTGAGGGCAAGAAAATGTAGCATTAAGCTGTTTCACTGTTAACTGTTACCCAAACCATTTCAATTGTTCCTTTTGCATATACATGTTGAAAACCTCACTGTTTTCAGGCATTTAATAGTGCATAATAAGGATTATGTCCCCATTTATTTCTGCTGCCAAATGAAATGTGAAAATGGCTGTGTTCAGATTTGAGTTCTGAGCATCATTATTTGTGCTATAGCTGCAAAGTTATACTAAAAGATGCTGTAATAATAATAATAATTATTGTTATTATTATTCACAAAAAGAATTCTGTTTTTTCTATGTCTTGTCTAATTTTTGAGGGATATTCTCCTATGTAAAAAGATGCTGGTTTTATAATCACTTAATGGGATTTCTTAAAACCATTTTAATATCTTACTTTAATGGGCAAACTTAGTTCCCTAGATAATACTGAAAACCATGTTCTAGAAAAGTAAAAATTGTGTACATTTTGACAGGCTTTCTTTTAATTTTTCTATGAAGAGATTTCCTCAAGGGACGAAATTCAGTCAGAGAATGCTTTGAAACTGAATATTCTCTGGACAAAGTGCAGTTGGTTTGATTCTGACAACTTACAGGTAAGTAGTCATGGATCAGGACATCAGAGAAACTCCCCATTAATTTTACTGGGTTTATTTTATCTGCATTGTTCAACTATTGAATTCTTTCCTACCATTTCTTTCCTGCTTTGCTATATGAACTAAAATAAATTCTGGTTTCTCTTTCTGAGACTTATAACAGTCCTGCAAAAGAGGTTTTAATTTGTTTTAATTCTACTTAGAACCTAACATAAGGTTAAAAATGTTATTGTCTATTCTTATGTGCAGCATCCATTTCTGTTCTTTGTGGAGCAGTTAGTGCTACTTGATGCCCACCTGCATTTCTTTGGAGCTGAGTTGCTGAAATTTCTCAGTAATAAAGCATCCACACTTGAAAATGTATTTTTTACCTCTTTTGTCTAGTATGTCCATGCCCTTTGTCTGAAGCAACTCAGTTCTGTTATATTTCTGCCCTATTTCTGCTACATTTCTGTTGTATTAATTTCTCAAAAAGAAGCTTCACTGTGCCTCGAAACAAATCCACAGTGCTCAAGGATTAGAGTGAAGATACTTTGAACTATTTTCATAATGTCATAGCCCTTTAACTTTGCAACATCTTTACCGGAGCTTGAAAAGCTTACATCTATGTCTCATATTTAAAAAACAGCACCAGTCTTCTTTTAGTGAAACCCATCTTCTGCACAAAGCATTTTTGAGACAAAAATACCGGAAGATGAATGAGACATAGACAGACACAAGCCTTTGTTCTGCTAATCATTATGCTCCACTTGGTGTTGGAATCAGTGGTGGAATCAGTGAAAAGCCACCTATTTAAATATCTGCTTGGGCAGTAAGGACTTAATAATTATTCTGTCCTTGTCTGCCTAGCTTTGGTGGTGCTATTCTTGTAATGTTCTTGCTGGCTGTCATGTTTTCCCTGCCCCCTTTCTCTTGGTAGTTGTGTTTGCAACTTTATTCCGTGCAGCTGCAGCTCTACAGATGTGAGGGGTTTTTTTCCCTCCAGATAACTACAGCAATTTCTTTACATTCTCTTATATTTCTAGAACATGCATATTTACAGTTCTGCAATAGTAATCATGACTTAAGGTCCTGTAATTCGTTATCTCTGAACTCAATTAGCAATCACAATAAGGAAACATGAAAGGTGAACAATGCTGAAATACTATATTATGTTCTACACAACCTAAATGTATTACAGGAACAGTAGAACTAATTACTTTGTTGTGTTTGCTGCAAATGTATAGTTTATGATATACCGATGTATTTTGTTATCTATCTCTGTTTCAGGTCCTCAGTAACTCCACAAATACATCATTCAGGCTTACACTCTTAGCTGTCATTCCAGAATTAATTTTGTTTTGGAGGACAAGCAAAGTCTATTCATTTGTTCCTGATCAACTAATTTTCTTCTTGGAAGTGTATTAAAAATGGGCTATGCTGTTGGGACACAAGGGAGCATTCTGCCACTCAGAAAGGCTCAAAGGAAGGAAATCTCATTTCTTTTCTAAATAAATGAATTATTTATATACACATAAGAAAATGCTGGGTTGATCTAACCTTACTTAATACAATAATAACTGGAGATAATTGATCTGCTGTTTCTCTGCTGTTTGCTGCTGATGCTATACAGGTGAACTCCCCTTAGTGTCCCAAACCTCCTGCAAAGTATTGCCACAGAAGTTGTTGATTCCTGTGAACAGTGGACAAACTAATAAAGTACCAATAGAAAAAGGTTTCAGGTAAATGTCCAAATTACTTTCCAACCTTGTATGAACATATTGCAAGTTGCAAATTGCTGCATAAGAAAGAAACTTCTAGCTTTAAATACAGAAGAATATGAAGATGTAGCCTCGTATTATAACACCATTTTGAGATTTAAAAAATAATGTAGCAATTGCTATGCTCCCTGGACTGGCTATATTTCATGCTCTGAAATGGATCCTACTTTGCAGACACTGGAGGCGTGCCTTTTACATTTGCACCACAGTAAAATGCATGATGAAACCTCGGAGAGCACTGTGGTGCTCCCAGAAACTGTCTCGACTAAATATATGCAAGAGGCAGGCCTCGCTATACCCGTTCTGCTGGACGCTGGTGGCTATTAATTCACAAAATACAGAACATCATTAGAGAGGTTTTCAAACTATACTCCCCTGTTACTCTAGCCAATGCCTTTAATTCTGTTTAGTGATCCAGGGTGGGATTACTAAGAGTTTTAAAAATACTTAAGCTGATAAATACCAGCATGTAAACAGACATGTTAAAGAGGGCTGTGACTGCGGTAGTAAGAATGCTTTCATGCATTAGCAATTCAAAACCATAAAGCTCTGGAAAAAGAAGGAAGTAAATTTTGATACCAGCATTACTTCTTTTCTCAGCTCCCTGTTGGGGTTACTGAATAATTTTTAGAATCTTGCAGATAATGCACAATCAGTGACATAGAGATCATGTACAATTGCTATTTACGAGGGAAAATACAGTCTTTTCTCAGAAACTCGAGCAGAAGGCGGCATACAAAAAGCAACCACAAGATGTCAGCCGTAATGGCTTAGAGTAGGGTTATTCTTGCTGACTCCTTTCTGATCAGTAACTAGATAGGGGAAAACTATCGTGCTGAAAATGTTGTGGCGAAATTAATCTAAGAATAATTTTGCTAGTCATAAACATATTCACAAAACGAGTTATCAGCTCCAAATGTAGCCTATGTGCACATTTGTTCCTATTAGGAAAAAAAAAATAGCTAAAGATTTAACCCTCCTGCTTGAGACTCAGAGGAAGCGCATAGCACAGATTTGTCATTCCTCATTTGCTCTCTTTCACAGTCCTTCTCTAAGCATCTGCTCTCAGGGCTAGGGTAACAGACTAGATGGACTTCAGGCTTTTTCCTGTAAAGCTGTTTTTATTTCCCTAATATTCCTGACCATGTTTTCATCCTACAATTCTGAATGCTTGTAAGATAATAGGAAAGCCCAATTTCCATTTCCAGTCCAGGTTTGGAGACATCCAAGTGACAGATATTGATTGTTGTTCCTGGAATACTTTGCAATCTATTGCCCTGTAGTTCACCTTTGAAAGCCTTTTCATTTTTTTTTGAGGAATGCTCTGTTTGCCTCTGGCTGCTCATGCTAGCAATGCTCTTGTGTTTAGTACCATTTGCTCACAGCAGACAGGTTTACCATCAGCTACTGCCCTACTGCCATGCATCACGAATCTCCATTGTTGATTCTTCTGGTTGTTCATGCTGTGCTGCTTTGCTCTGCTCTTCTCTGCTCTTCAGTAAAACTGCCTACTGCTTCTGTCTCTGCTCAACCCATTCTTTCTGCAGTCCATACAGTCTTTCAGTTGTGCGTAGAAAGTTGAAGTAATACCCAGTAATACCCAGGATCTGCACAGAGCCTCTGCCACAACAGGCAAATTTCCCATCAGGATCTTACCCATGCTCTGAAAAACACAAACAAAGCACCAAAAGATGCTTTCATCCAGGTTTGCTTTTGGTTTGATCATTGTGAGCTGTAATGACAAGCTCCGGCATTTGCTCCCTCAGCAGTCACAGATAGGTTGGCCAGAATTAAAATGAAATTAAACACAATTAAAACCCTTATACATTAACTTGCAGCTGAAATACCCTGAGGCACCACAACCCTGTAGTTCCTTTCATGGCTCTCAGCCTGCTCTAAGGCAGGCAAGCTTTAAGCTCCCATCTTACAGGGTTCTCACACAGGCACTCCACTGCACCTCACACCTCCAACCTTACTGAAGTTGACTGACACTTGTAATTCAGCTATCAAGTGAAAGCATTTTTACCAAAGTTACTTTGGCCTTAAAATTTTATTCAGCTGCTGTGTCTTCACGTTTCATAATGCACCTTTTTGATGGTTGCCAGTCTTCCTTGGGGCATTTGCTTCTGGTTTCTGAAGACAGAAGGCATCCTAATATGCAGATTAAAGGTCATATGGGGCTCAGCTCCAGGTTTCCCAGTGGTAAGAAATTAACAGCATAGACACCACCCCACAACTGCCTAAAGGTACTCTCAAAGCAAGGACAGCCAAAATGTGCTCATACAAGGCAAGGAGGGGCTCCAGACATCTGAATCTGCATCTCAGGGCTGAAAGTCACCTGCCATCTGGGTAAGTGGGTCAGCAAACATAGGTTATTTGTGTGCCTGGTTGAAAGGTGGCTCATATTCTACTGAGAGATGCCCTGTGCTTTGTAAAATGAATGTGTTACAGATGTTTCAAAATCTAAGAGGGAAATTTTTTTGTGATGTTTAAGTTTCTTCCTGATATATCACTGGTTATACCAGTATCCTTTACTTCTAGTAATCCTTCACAAATACTGACAGTAGAAGGGTAAAGGACGAATGGCTGTTGTTTCTTGGTTTTGTCAACTTCTATCTTGTAATTTGTCTGGAATCTGTTTGGGGTTTGGTACAAAATCAGTTCCTTCCTGTGTACTTTTTTCTCTGCAAAGCAACTAGACATATTGACCACTACTGCAGTCACAAGGGATATAGAATCATAGGCTCAGGATTTAACATACATTGATTTAGTATTCATCATTCATCTACCACTGTAGAAATGTAAAATGTCAGTAAGACGATGAAATATACCATGACACGACAAAATACCAGCACTTATCTCAAAGTGTATCTGAAATAAATACTTTCTGCAGAAAGTCTCATGCTTCCAACATACAAAAATCAAATTTTCAGCCCAGCCAGTTAGTTGTGTTTTTCAACATTTCTAAACAGAGTCTATTGGAATTTGCCATTTAAAGAACTTGTTTGTATCACAAAATGTAGTGTAGCTCTCCAGCTCTTACACCATCAGCTCCTAGAGGACTTGTTTTCATGGGTAACTTTACATTAGTCAGTACAAGCTGAGCTCAAGCTTCCTTGAAGACAGCTAATAGAGTTACTGTATCCCATTAAAAGAGAGTTTTCTTTCCTTGCCTGATGGTTAATCAGCTGCTTACATGTTATTCACTCATTCACCTGTTCTCAGTATGTGATTTTCTAGTTATAACATTTTAAGACAAAGTTACAGGTGGATGTTTCTCTCAACATGTGTTTTAAGCACCCAGGTGATGATAGACAGTGTACGCCTTACCCACATGGCAAGATGCTAATTCACAATCTGTTTTCTGCCCTCCGTTCCTAAGCTTCTTATCCTGCCATTTTATTTTGATTTTTAAAACTTGCCCACCCATAACCACCACCCTCATCTTTCCCTTCTGCATCAGCTTTCTCTATCACCTCTGGCCTTCAGAACACAGCTATGGGCAGAAAACAAACCAGCCCAAACCCAATGAGGTATGCAGAGTTACCAGTTTTCTGCTGCAGTCTCGTTTTCCTCTTTGCACCAGAGGTTTCCCAGAGGGCAGGACATGGCTTACTAGTGTGCCTGAAGAGCTAGCCAGCCAAATGTGATGTTATGCACTTTAAGATAAGGTTTCTTTTTGACAGCGCATGGGGAGACCATGGAAGGATAGGATTCTGGTTGTTATCCTGGTTTCAGCTTCCAAAAAAAAAAACAAACCCAAAACCGTAAGAAGTTGTTTTCCAGATTTATTTTGTGTGGTTTTCTGTACTGCATGAAACCCATATTTAGAAATTTTCAGACCTCTCAACATCTTTGTCGCCCACTTTTTTCTCTCTCAATTTGGACAGATGACAAGGCTCCTGTGACTTGCTTCCTCCTTTAAGCACTGGATCATGCAACAAGGGACCTGCCAAGGGGCAAAACTGTAGCTGGGGAGTTTGTTTTCCAGCACATACTGCTGGAAACATACTGGTTTCCCCTCAGCCTAATGGCCTCCCATGTCCATCTTGCCATATGCAGCTGGCAGTGAGCCTTTCAGCCACACCTGGCCTATGGGACTCTGGAGCCAGAAAACAGTTGTCAGCTTAGGGATACATCCTGGAGATAGCTAGTTGTTTGGTACCATGTCTTGTGTATATGTGGCATGGGGGAGGTTCAATGAGCATCAATTTTAAAGAACAATTTGACATATCTAGATTTAAGAGGAAAGGTCATTCCTTCTCTGTTACTCTCTAAACACCTGGCAAACCCTAAGCACTAGAATGGAAATATAATGGTAATAAATGGTAATATTACTATTTGTTCTTATTATAGGTTTTTTTTCTTACAGTATCTATAATTATTCAGAGAGGTTTGTCACTAGGATGTGCCTGTTGCCAAAGAATTCAACTTTATGAGTGAAAGCAACTTCGTAAATTAAAAGTTAATCATCTAAAACATATATATGGTTGGGAAGAATAACTGTATATAATACCCAGTCTTGTCACCCTTGCTTATGTTATCATATCAGTAACTTCCTCAGAGCAAGGAGGGGGTGCAGACCCTGGGAAGAGAGGACGGGGTGTGCAGGATAAGAAGCAGAATATTTTACATGTCTCCAAGCTATTATTTAGGCAGTTACTCGTTTCCCTCTTTGGGGCCACCTAAGAGAAACCAGTGAGATAAATGGTTTACTTTGTACACTTTGGGAAAAAAAAAAAATCTCTATTTATAACTCAGCTTTTCTGAAGACAATGTAGGTATAAAAAGATTAACGCATGGAAACTGAAGCTGTGATAAAAACAGCTATGGTAAAGTGCTAGAAGATGTAGTTATAGCCAAAAAGCAGCACACAGCCGCAGATCATTTGGCAAAGTTTTCTCATATGTTGATTATTTGTAACTTGAGTTACAGAAACGAGGAAAAGTGACACTGGGCTGAGCTGCTGCCTGTAACATGCATGGGATAATGGAGAGGGCTCCTGACAGCAAAGAGCAAGGGCACAGTACACCCATGATGTCAGTGGCCATGTGGGACAAGAAGATGGAAGTGCACAGGAAACAGCAGCAGCAGCAGAAAGCTACAGGGAGATAAGTACTACAAAGGAGTTTAATTTATTGCCTAATGAAGTCTTCCAGGGACTGGAATGAGTTTCCCATGAGCAAAACACTTCCAGCCAAGCCCTGTGCTCAGGCCACACATACCAGCTACATTGCAGGGCTACATGGAACATCAGGACTGTACTTTGGGGAGCTTACCCAGAGGAACACAGCAAAAACCTTGAGTTTTGAAACTTTCATGTGTGTATGCAAGGAGGTTTAGGGCATGTCAAGAGTCTTCTGAGCTGTCACATAAGAATTGCTAAGGCAGCCTAGCACCCACAGACTGTGCTGGCTTCTACTTCACTTGGCAAGTTTCACAGATGATACAACTTAAATTAGGCTGTGCTAGAATAAGACATGCCAGATCTCGCATTAACAATATACTGTATTAGCTACACATAAAAATATAGAATATGACAGACCTATGACAGACCGCTGAGATGTTTTCAGTTCTTGCAGTGACCTAGTTCCTGGCTGCTCATAAAAGCAGACAGTAGCTATCTTAATCGGAAACTTCGGTTTTCATACCATACCTAAAAAATTAATCAAGCAACGAAAGTTACACTCTAACCATATTCATCTGTAAAGGTACCTGCAGCCATATATGGACAAGAAAAATACATTCTTTTTTTTGTCTTTGTCCTTAAAAAATCCCCTCAATAAAACTGGAACAGTGGTTGAATGATATTTTTTGACAGTTTTCTATTTATAGCAAGGGAATTGGAAAAAGAATGGAATATTCTTCCTTGTAAGTAAGGGAATCAGAATCCAGCCATAAGGGAATTAATATTTAGCTATTTGCACACAAATCATGCCCTTACGTAAATTTAAATGAAGCACTGGGGAGATATCTATCCCCATGCAAGGCCACAGTTGTATATAGGCATGTATGTTAGAAAATCTTTCATGTGTTATTAAGCAAAATCTGATTTCGGGATATGCTAACTCTGCAGAACTTGTGTGCTCCACAAGGTTTATTTTTGATATCTAATCCTAAATCAGAGAAAATCCTGTCCTCCCCTCTGCAATCACCTGATCTTCGTTCCTGAATTACCTTATAAATACTTAATTTCTTATTAACATGAATCATCTCTCTTTATATATATTTTACATATATATAGCTTGTCTTTCATTTTCTCAATCATAAATGTTGCTCTTTTATGCTATTATGTTTGCTACGTACTCTAGGTATACCTAGAATATACTGTAGAAGAACATAGCTGAACTCATCTAATTTCTGAACATTCTGGACTGTTGCCAGCACTGGAACTGGAGTGCCTCTGTTGCTAAATTGTTGAAAGAGTCCTTGGAAGAGTTTCACACTTCTCCCAGGCAATTCTCAGTCAGAGCTTACGAACTGGCCAAAGTCAGGAACCATTTCCTACAGGGTGTGCTTATGGCCATCCTCATTTAGGAAAAAGGGCCAATACTCTCTCTTTTATCAGCCCCAGAGAGCTACTAGGTTGTTAATTACTTGACTACAGAGCCCATTCCTTTATGGATGAAATGTGAGTTCATTTAACTTTGAAGAGCTGATGATAGCTCCTAAAAAAAGTCCTGAACTGTGTCTGGTAGAAGGAATTCCAAGCCTCCCACGAGGCACAATCTCCAAGCGGGCACCATCTCTTTCAGGGCAGGCAGCAACGATGCCCTGTGGTATTTGCATGGGAGAATGACCCTAGGTAAATCAATGCAGAAGAAAGAACAAATAGAAAATGCTATTGAACCACTGTGGGCAGTTCTGCCCCCTCACCCTGCTCAGAAAGGATGTAAAAGGATGTCAGGGATGGTTAAAGTTAGCGAAACTGTTCCCATCTTAGCAGTTTCTGAATACTCAAAAATACAGCTGAAGGTGAGAAGAAAGGTATAGTAGAGCTCTGTAAAGTCAGGAATAGCACAGGAAAGGTGCACACCAAGTGATTATGGAGCATCAAGTGAAATTTCCAGGCAGTATTTTGAATACAAACAGAAGGAAGATTTTAGACAGCACTTAGGAAACTGAAACTCAGTGCTGCAGGACATTGTGGTAGCTCAAAGTATAGATGGATAAAAAAGGTAGCTAGAGAATTTCCAAGAAAAAGCTCATCAAAGGCTGTTATATACTATATATACTATGTATATATATACTACATATACTATGTCCTGGATACAGCTCTGGCTCTAAAATAGCAATGGACAAGACCAGGACTAAGTATCAGTATATGATTTACATGCTTTAGTGAATCATACTGCTGGTCATTGCTTGAGATTAGAATATTGGGCTTTACATTTAAATTAGTAAAACCGTTTTTATTTTCTATTCTCTGACAGAGTTAATTACTTAGTTAATTACAGAGGTAATTGTTAATTACTGCCAGGCCATAATTTGCAGTGCCCATTATGTAATGACTTTTTGCTGGCTGTTCCATAAACTGTTGGTCTGTTTAATGTATGTTAATTAACGTAATTACAAATTATAGTGCAGACACTATTTACATATTTGTTCCATGACTCAAATATTTGCTCCTTAAACATGATTAATCAAAAATGCATGTGTCCAGTCTATAATATAATCATCTTAGTTCATTAACTGGAGCTGAAGCGCTAATAAAAATTTAGGTTTGCCTTATCAAAAAAAAATATTTGGTTTGGATCTTTGCTTTATTTAAAGGCAAATAACTTTGAGGAAGAATGATAGCATCTCATCAGATACTGGCCTGTCACATACCCAAGGTGTGCAATTGAATACATGCTAGGGATAGTTTTAACAGAACAAAGTAAAGCTGCCTTGCCTGTTGTTAAAAGGATATATCATCATGACTGTAGCTCAGAGCTGGATTAACTTTGGATATACAAAAAAAGCTTCAGCTGCTGTGTAAGATGAGTTTTGACTTCAGAGGCTAGTAGTTTCCAGGAAGA
>NDXB01017088.1:13701-35449 GCA_002631895.1 Agapornis roseicollis
AAAAAAAAAAAAAAGGAAAAAAGGAAAAAACCCAGTAAATGTCACCAAAACTCCAACCTTCTTTTGTAAGTTAAAAATAAAAAACTGGGGGCAGGGGGTTCTGTTTGCTTTTTATGAAGGAGAGCTGATGACCAGCTTCAAGAGCATGCAAAAAGACTTACACTGTAGGAAGGGCAAGAAAGTAATTTCACAGTTACAAAACATGTTACTGCTCACCAGATCCTTTCCTATTGAAACTAACTATTTTTGTAGTTAGAAAATCTAATTCCTGTAGTATTTTATTGGTAGATGAAACAGTTATCAGGCAACAGCAGAAGAAAAAATTCTTAAACACTCCCTTTGAAGAAAAAAGTACTTGAAGTTGGCATTGATCAATGTCACAAATGTTGGAAAGATGCCTTTAAAAGAGAAGGGTTTGGGGCATGGCCTACTCCAGATCATCCTCTTCTCTGGAAGTTTGCTCTATCTCTGTATCTCTTTAACAGAAAAAGTATTGTCTCCAGTCCTTCTGAAGTTCAACCAAATCTTTGAATTGTCCAAGAGGAGCACAGCTGTGGTGAAATTTCAAAGCTCAGGACATAATCTCTAATGTAGGTCACATTTGATAGATGGATTGGTTCAGAAGTCAGCAGAACAGTGGTACTTTACCCCATGAAAATTTGCCTCCAACTACTTTGGTGTCTTTCATACACATAGCATATGATTGCTCCAAGTTTCGTTCAGTTCTCGCTCTCATGTGGCTTTGTTCAAGGTTCCAAGAGAACAAGACCAACAAAAAATTTGGTCTGCAGCTAGAGCCCTCCTGGTTAGATAGAACAAGAAGTTGGACAATTAACTTTGGACAAAATTGATCGGCAGCCATTACATAGTTTGTGCATCGCTTGTATGGTGGCCTGGTGGTTTTTCAAAGAACAGACTTATTTGGTGAGTACCAGTGAAAGTTAATAGTCCAAATTCATTTAATACATAATGTAAATACGAAAGAGTAAAAGATTATTTTGTTTCTTCAAAGTGTACTGAAGAAAGGCTGTTCACTTGCCTTGCTGAATCCTGGGGTAGACATATCAGAAGGCTGAGACAATAGCAGCATTGTTCGATGGAGTCTCTGGAGACAAGGAACAATTAGCTTTACACAAATTTGGAGGATGTCAGAAGTGCTTTGGGGTGGGGGAGGAAGGGAGAATGAGAGAGGAGTTTCATTTCAAAGACTTTGATTTGCTTCCAATCCACTTCTGTATCAACAGGGACTCAGCAGGAGTATTAATACAGGAGACAGCGGGTGATAGGCTCTGGAAGGGGGCAGTACTGTCACATCTCCAACTGCCGTTCCACAAACAACTCCCCATTGAACTCAATTTATGTGGATGAAGTTCTCTGTTAGTAACATGTCAGTTCCTGTCTCAGATCAGGCTCTACATCACCTATTTATTAAAATAATTACAAAAAGAAAAAAAATAAAAGAAACAGAAAAAAAACCCCACAACAGCAACAAGACATAAATAAACTTTGTAATTCTTTCCATACTGTTCACTGCACTTAGTAGGGGCTCTCAACTGCAAGGCCACTTCATTATTCTTTTACAGATAGGGCCTTTACACATCTTCTGTAATGCCTGCAGGAAATACGAAAACAGTTAAATTACTGGTGTGCTGTGATCACTATCATCTCATTGTCCTGATGCTTTCCTATCAATCTTCATTCTTATTTTGAATTAATAAACTCTTTACTGAGGATACTGTCTTTTTTCCCTCTTTTTGCATGAACCCTTACACCAATAGATTTGACATTTAGATGTCACGTAGGAAAAAATCCCAAGGGAATTCACCTCACATAATTTAATTCACCTATTCTCTGCCTGCTCCGCTCACTTTTTAAGCTCTAGGTCCCCTTCAATAAATAAAAGTTGCAGAAGGCTCGCATGGCTACAGCTTACCTTTCATGAACAGAGCCTGAAGGATGCACCAGTGCAGGAGGTTGCAGGCTCAGATGAAAATCTCTTCTGTTTTTAACAGACTTTTTTTCTGACCTTAGAGATAATGATGGGATAAAGCCTTTATCTCTTTCTTTCCTTATTTTTCCTATTACCCCCTCACAGTTGCTGACTGGTTAGCTAAACAAAAGAAGAGGAAAAAAAAGGAATCCTGTTTTCTTTGGACTTCCAGCTGTGTTAGCATATTTGTTATTTAGATGTTCCCAGGTCTGGCACAGCACAATAGGATGACTCCACAGAGCTGTATGAGACTTGTCTTCCCTTGTTAAGTGTCAGTTCATGGTTGAATGGCAGAGGAATTCATAAGCAGAATTAGATATCCAGACCTGGGAAGGACCTTAATGAAGGGTAGGAAGTGTTTTGTATGTTTATCTATTAAGGAGTTACAGAAAACTCCTCATTGTGGTTTGGCTTCCATTTAATTTTCCTCTGAGGGTTCCACTATTAGTTGTTAAGGAGCATACCCAGCATGCCATCAAGCTGAAGCAAGTGAATCCCAGTATTTGTTACCTATGCTAAGAAAAGAGCATGCTGAGGGAGACAGTTCTCTAGGCTTTCTTGACACTTCCTCAGGTTGGAAATTATATTTTTAGAAAGCCAGTGAGACTTGTGGTTAACAAACTTTGAGAAAAATTCTTTTCTCTGAAGCCTTTCATTAAGGGATGTTTTTATTCTCATGCTATAAAAAAAGGAAAGTGAGAGAATTCGGTTCCCATAGGAGAGAGTTTTTAACAGGCAGAATGGATTCCCCAAATACCATTTGGTTCTACATTTAATATTGTCACTGATTCACTGAGTGATGCTGTACAATTTATTCTTTTATGTCTTAATTTCTGTATCCCTAGAGTGAGGCTGTATTTCTGTAAGTACCAAAAGTAACTCATTGGAAGGATGCTAAGTGGCAAGTACTACTGCTACTTGTAGTGTAGCATGTATGATTAGGAGAATGCTGATCTTATCTGATTATCATCTTAAAGCAGTAACCAATAAATAAAAGAGAACTTCTTAAGCCATCAAAAAATTATTCTGTCATTCAGGGATTCTTGAACTACTCTCATGAGGCACTCCAAATGAACACTCAATTATGATTAACTTAGGGTATTGAATTTATTTAATTTTAACAAGTAAAAGTAAGTGCAACTAATTATGCTGTGCCTAATACATAACTTTGGGATATTTTTATCTTTTAAAATTGACACTTTTTTTTCAAAACCAGTCAAATATTCACCCCAATTTTCTTGACATAGGATATTCCCCTTCACTTAAGATATCTTGCGTTTGACAAATCTGTGTTTGATGCACTGTAAATTTTAGATTTTTTTTAGTTTATAGCATACTGTTGGAGGCTTTACCTCAATTCAGATCATAATCTGATGTTACAATATCCCTACAAAGAGCTCAAAGAACTAGAATATGACTTAGTTTATCAGTGGTGTAGAAGTTATAACAAAATGTGTAAATGTATACACATTTTTGGTTTTTTAACTGAAAGGTGATGAAAGCTGCAGAAACTTTTGCTTATTTTATCAGGTCAGATCTGTTGATTCCCTTTGGCTTAATGCAAAGCTGAACACGTTCTTAAATGTAAAATTTTACACATGATATGCTCAGATGTACTTTCAGATCATCATTCAAAGTTGATATTTATTCCAATCTCCATGAGCTACAGTAAATCTTTAAAATGTTCAGTTGTTTCAGCTTTGCTAATGATCTAATTAATCTCTAAATTTGTATAATGAAACTTAACTTGCTTAACTTTTTAAGGTTTTACTTTATAAGAAAACATAGTTTAATGAATAGGCTACTAGGCTAAAAATAAAGTGGTGGTAGCTCAGTTTCCAACTCAGGCATATAGCCATCAGCAACAACAAAAAAATACTTTGTTTTTTTAGTCTATATCCATTATCTGTACAATTAGAAGAATATTCCTTTTTCTTTCATGGCTGTCATAAGAAATAAAATTTATTAATGGCTATGAGGCATTCAGATACTGGGATGAAAACATACGGATGCACACACAGTAGTAAACTAAACAGTCCCAGAAGATAGGTCTGAATACAGAAGCTTACTCATCTACACCAACACTGAACCAATTGGCTCTTTTCTCAGGAGTTTTAGGGCACAGCTCAGAAGTTAGCAAAGAGAGGGGTGGGGGGAGCATACCATTTCCAATTATGAGGTCGTGTCTTGCCACTGTTTGAAATTTAGAGAGTTTAACAACACAGAGATTGGCTTGACTACCCCAAGTCCACTGGCCACAAGGCAGAGAACGACATGAAGCCTGCTGATCCTGACAGGCACTGTTTATTCTGTTCCATTAGGACTTATTTGATTAACACATTTCCTAATGATTTATACATCACAATATATGGTATATCACTGTTTTACATGAGCAGACTTGAGAAAGGGAACAGTTTCCCATTCCATGACAGTCAGCTTTTTAAAGCACTGTGCTCTGCAATGTGCAGAAAACAAAGGACTTTCCAGTTTTGCTTTTTTTTTTTTTTATTTTCAACTGAAGGACAGAGAGCAAGATAGCCACATTGGTTACCTCTGCTCCCAAAAATATGTTTGAGACACCATTTTAAAACCACCATCCAAATTCAGCAGACAATTTCCTACTTACTTGATCAGCTCAAATTTGCGCAATGTGCTTTAATTGCACTAACTGTATCATAGTCCAACATTATGAACTCTACTGGGACAGCATGGAGTTACTCAAGTGACTCGGAGAGGGGAGTTCTTAACCTAAGAAGAACTTAAGTTTTTATCCTTTTCCTTAATTTTGATGCAGCCTTTCCTGAGCACTGATCTTGCAAGCTTTGGGCACCCAGATGCAGCTACATATAGCTGCAGTTGAGCTGCAGATACCTACCCTCAGGGCAGAGTTTGTGTTTATATTTAATTTTTAATGTTGAGTGATTTCTGCCATTTATGCTGCCTCTGATTGTGCTTAGCTTAATTTTCTAGGTTGCAACTCACTTTTTGCACATGTTTTATATCCAGCAGTAAAACCATCTGTAATAGAGCTTCCTTTAGCAAAATGTTCTGTTTCTGCACCAAACCTCTTCCCTCCCAGATGTGTGTTTATGCTTGGGTTTTGTTTTTGTGAAAGTGCCTGGAGACCTCTGGAAGATGGGCACTATCTGAGTTAAATGTTTTTGTTGCTATTTCATTATTATTAAACTCTTCCCTCATGTTGATAATTATATATTTCTGGGTTTGTAATGTACATTTTCTGCTGCCCATCCTCTGCGGGACCATTTTATTTGGTGCTTATTACACCCCATGTTTATTACGGAACAGTCCAATTTCTACTAGTTTGCCTTGTTAGGTGTTTCCACCTTGATACATTTTCCTCTTTTCCTCCATTTGCTAACTTCTTCCTTCTCTTTCTCTTTAATGCTAAATTAATCTATGAATCTTTTCAGGATCAAACAAATGTCTTTCAATATCCTGTTTTTAGCTTAGATTAGCTTTTTTTTACAAGAACTACTGAGGTTAGTACACAAGTGGCCTCATTTCCATAGATCACAGAATCACAGAGTTGCTGAGGTGGGAAGGGACCCTGTTCCTGCCTTTTGAACACAGTAAGTCAGGGACTAAATCAGACATGACAGGTGGGGTTGTTTTCCCTCTCTTCCCACCCAGCTCACTCTCTTTCACTTGCACAATGAATCACAACTATGGGACAGAGCTACCTGGAAAAAAAATGTACTTCAGCCATGCCTATTCCCCAGCCCAGTTCCCGGTGAAGGAAGACACTGCCTGTGCCAGAATCAGCCCTTACAGCTTAGTGAAGGACTCAAATTTTGATGCATGAGAAGGTATGCCTATGAAAAGAGACCAGATCTGGGAAGAGAACAAGGAGCTACCTCTGAGACAGGTATTGTGTAATCTAGACTATACCCACTTCCAAAATGTACTCTTATTTGTGAAAACAGATCCTCTAGATCAAGACCAAAAGATGCTGGTACCTTGCAAGACTGCAGCTATTTCCCTACTGTGTAAGTACTGTGTATCTGATTCTCTTTCAGAGGACTGTCAGTTTGTAGTCTTTTGTTGGTGTTACACTGGATTATGCAAGTTAAAAAATGGATCAAGTACAAACCCTACATATATCAGCAAATATCTTCTGCTCTTTCTCAGAATGTCTTACCCTCTACTTACTTTGTACCTCTTCACTGTTCCCAGCTGAAGAAAGTTCAGTTTTCATCTCTCTAATGAATGCTTTATCCCTTTACTTATTTCCAGGCTTTTTTGTTTGCCTTTCCCCTTTCTTCAGAAGAAAGCAAGCTTGATAGGCTTTTAATAATGATCAAATCATCTCCTCTAACTATAATGCACCTATAATTAACAATAGAAGCAAAAGGTTGAGTAAACCAAAGGTCACGGCAGTTGAGGCTGATTTCATTAGACAGTGTCGGCGTGTTATTGTTCCCAATGCAGGAGCCTAAGTTTAAAGGCAGATAATGCATTCATGAAACTGGGCCACAGGAAATGATCGTTCTTCCATTACTTTTGGGTCACCTGCAACTATTACTTTAATTAGGGTCACCAGCAGCCACTGCTAATAAATAACCTGAAAATTATATATGAATGTGCTTTCATCAAAATAATTCACAAACAATTAGATTCTTCCACACTAGCTTACAGGGTAAAATTTTCCACTATGACTAATCTATCATATGTGTAGGGGTGGAAAAGTCTCTCCACTGATTTGTGTCACTTCCATTTTAATCTCTTGGTAATAAAAGAGGAACAGAACACTCTCGTTTAATTTTGATAAATTAAAATAGAGCTAGGATTAACAAGGGATACTCTATCACATGAAAACAGGCTCTTAAAGAAACACAGAAAAAGAGCAGCTTTCAGCTCCTTAGATGAAGGATATCTGGCTGATGTGATATGCTGGAGGGAAGGAATGCCATCCAGAGGGACCTTGACATGCTTGTGAGGTGGGCCAATACCAGCCTTATGAAGTTTAACTATGCCAAGTGCAAGGTCCTATACCTGGGTCGGAGCAATCCCAGGCACAGCTACAGGTTGGGCAGAGAGGAGATTCAGAGCAGCCCTGCGGAGAAGGACTTGGGGGTGGTAGTCGATGAGAACATGAACATGAGCCAACTGCAGTGTGGGCTTGCAACCCAGAAAGCCAAACGTATACTGGGCTGCATCAAAAGGAGCGTGACCAGCAGGTCGAAGGAGGTGATCCTGCCCCTCTACCCTGCTCTCGTGAGACCTCACCTGGAGTATTATGTGCAGTTCTGGTGTCCTCAACATAAAAAGGACATGGAGCTGTTGGAACAAGTCCAGAGGAGGGCCACGAGGATGATCAGGGGACTGGAGCATCTCCCGTATGTAGAAGGCTGAGAAAGTTGGGGCTGTTCAGCCTGGAGAAGAGAAGGCTGCATGGAGACCTCATAGCAGCCTTCCAGTATCTGAAGGGGGCTTATAAGGATGCTGGGGATGGACCCTTCATTAGAGACTGTAGTGACAGGACAAGGGGTAACGGGTTCAAACTTAAACAGGAGAGGTTTAGATTGGATCTAAGGAAGAAATTCTTTCCTGTTAGGGAGGTGAGGCACTGGAATGGGTTGGCCAGGGAGGTTGTGAGTGCTCCATCCCTGTCAGTGTTCAAGGCCAGGTTGGATGAAGCCTTAGGTGACGTGGTTTATTGTGAGGTGTCCTTGCCCATGGCAGGGGGCTGGAACTAGATGATCTTAATGTCCTTTCCAACCCTAACTATTCTATGATTCTATGATTCTAAGTACAGATGAACTGCTTGGGGAAAAGGACAGGGTTTAAAGCTAGAAGTTACGCACTTGGTACTTAAGCACACATCAGTCTATATAAATTGCAGTACTGGTGGACCAGAATAATTTCTTTGACACTTCCATTTCCTGTAGTGGAGTTCTAGCAATGGATTTAGCTCTGCACCTTAGTAGCCTATATTACTAAGCCTAGTAACTGCAAAGTATCAATCAGATTATGCCAGTGCTCTGTTCCAAAGAGACAAAAATGCCAGACACCTGGATGTTTTTTATAAATTCAAAGTTAATCACCCAGCTTTCTAGCCACTCAGTGTCAGCCCTGCTTCCCTTCTTCCCGCACGTCCACCGGCTCTGGCATGGAGTCTTCTCTTAAATGGCTTCGTTAACCAGCCAGATACTGCCAGTACTCACACTATTTTGTCATTCAGTGATTGTCAGATATTTGATACTCCAGTTTCTCTGCCCAGCTTTTCATCAACAGTAGTTCTTTCCTGATTGCACAAAGAATCTTTGCCTCCATCACCATTCTGTAGCTGATTTGTTCACTTTATTTTGAGCCCCAGACATGTCTTTGTTACTTATACTTTAGAATCTGTTGGAAAAAGTCCTGAAATCTTTCTGTTCCCACAGCAGGCTGATCCTCCACTTGTTAGATCAGTTTTTACTTTGGCCAAGGAACTCCCCTTTTTCTCTCTTCATTCTGTGTTTTTTATCTCTGGCTGTTAGCCATCCTTTTTTTTTGCGCATATGAAAGATTAAATAAGTAGGATTTGCTAAGATCTCCATTCCATGCATCCTTCCCCTCTTACATTTTAGCTTGCACTCTGTGTGCCTAATTGGTTTCAAAATTAGTTGTGATAGCAAGTACAATGGGATTTAAACTATACTGATTTTTAAAGGCAGGAAATAACTCAAAATCTATTAAAACTCCATGTTTCTATTTCCTCTGTCTTATTTATTTATTTAAAAGAGTATGAGGAATATGAAGGAAGACATATGAAAGCATTCTCCATTTGAATCAGCATTACTTTCAATCAGTTCACCTTTAGCAATGTGGTTTACTTCTGCAGTTATTCTACGCGTGAATTCTGATTGACTCAAACTGAAGTGGCAGAGATAAACCAGGAGTAAAACAAAATCTTTTGAGACAGTTTTTTTAATCACTTTAAGCCTTGCTTATCAATTCACGTATCATTCTTAAAATTCATGATAACAACAAAGGTGCTGCTTAAAACGAATGCTTGGAACTTATTATTCTAGTGTGCATTATTCTATTCCAGTGGAGATGCAGAGAAGCTCCTTCTAAATCATGTTAACTTCTCTGCCTGTTTTTTTCAATATTCAATAGAATAGAGAGATGCTGACCTAAATGACTGTAATTAGTTCTTGTGATTGGAGTAACGGTAAATGGAGAAACAAGGTAAATGTATAAACCAACTGTGGCTTACCACCCACAGACACATGAGGCAGACACTTTCTCACTCTACGCCCCCAGCTCCAAGTAATCATTTCCTTTCTTCACCAGTGTATACTTTGAAAAATGTTCTGTAATTTTTTTCCTACCAGCTAACAATTCAATTTTTTGAGACTGCAGTTCCCTGAGGAAACTAGTTCAAACTCCTTAAATCAAGCTGCTATAAAGAGCCTGACAGTTCGAGCTGATGAAAACTGCATATAGTGTAATGCAATAAAACCCACAGACCAGTCTCAGTCATATCAAAATAAAATTTATTCTTAATGTTAAGCTAACATTTTCTTACAGTTGTTATTCTTAAAGGCTATACATATTGATTTATAAAAAGCATTAAAATGTCAATGGTTAACCAAGTATATGTCGCTGAAGTCCTAAAAAAGTATTTGTACATGAATGTGGTCGTTTTGAAATAATTAAGTCTCTAGATCTTGTGCACTAATTCAGCTTCACCATAAACCCTTCCTCCTGCACCTGACTCCTTGTTGTGGTTTTGCCGAACATTAGATGAAAAGCTACATATTAGTTTGCCTTTCCAAGAAGAAGTGCCATAGCCACCACACTGATAATGACTTTGTGGAGGAGTGTGCCCAAATCTTTCTGTTTGAACTGGACTGAACAGGAGTCAGAATCCTGGGATCAAAAGTAGAATAAACACTTTAAAATTCAGCCAGAAACTACCACTTTGGGTAATCAGCTGGACACAAGGAGACCTGAGCTCTTATCCCTTCCCTACTACCTTTTCTTCAGTGGCAGTATAATGTAAACTATAGAAGCAATTCAGACTAGCAACCACTCAATTATTAGTCTTTTTCTGGAGGTGGCTCTTACAAAAGGGGTCCTCATAGTAGAGACCTTTCTTCCCCTCCTCCCACCAACCTCACTGTGGGATTAAGACCCAAAGGCCATGTCTGTACAGATAAATAAAACAGTACAGGGCTCATTTTCTCATTTTTTGACCGTGTGACTAAGTAGCCATAGAAAGTTTTAAACCAGTTATCCCTGCAACCAGGCCAAAAGCAATCTGCATACTAGGGCTTGGCTTTGGTCTAATGCCAGTTGCCCAACCACAGCCTGATGCTAATTGTTCCAGCATGGCCTGATTGGCACAAAACCACTTCATCGATTGTGCACAACCAGTGCTCTGGCATCAGAGCACAGTTTGGACCTTCACAAGGCATGAGCAGTTCTGGGGAAAGAAAACAAGACCCTCACCAAGGTCCTTCTATAGCACATCTTGTATCAGTTTTGCTGTGAGCACGCAGCAAACACACAGCTTTGCAACTGCAGGAATTTTCCTTTGATTAACAGTAGACTTGATGCATTTTTAAAAAATAATTACAAGGGAGTTAAATGGAATATATGGTAGTCATGTGATTTATCACCAGGCTTGAGCCCATGAGGATATATACCTGATATCCAACTTCCAAAGCTAAAGGAGTGATCTTATTGCAATCTTACTTCATTACTGCTCCTAGGACCACTGGTGGAACATGAACCTGTAGGAAAAGGTCTACAGTGAGTCTGCAGTGGTAAGGGGCTGCTCTGCTGGGGAAAGGGAGCCAGGGGTGAAGCAGGGACCTCACTGGTCACTGACAAGGGTGCAGAGCAGGTCTGTTAGTGGCAGCCAAGAGTCCAAATAGCCAGATGATGACGCAGGTCCAAGGTCAAGCCTGTCACCTCTTGGTGCAGATCAACAGGCATGGCTGTGGCTGTAGCACAGCTGCAATGGAGCTTTAGCTGGGAACAAGGGTGAGAGCCTCAGCTTGAAAACAGCTCATGAGTAAAGGAGCAGCAGGTCATCACTGAGGTTTCTTCTAGCAATTTCTTTCAAGGCTACCAACTTTACTATCATTAACACTGGCCCTGAGCCCAGGCAGCCACACACCTAGAAAGTGGGTGCACACAAGACCCTCACATACCAGCTGTGTGCTGTTTCCATTCTCAAGATTTTTCCATGTTTCTGTCCTGCCTTTGTCTACCACAGTTCCTTATCAAATCTATCTCAACACTTTTGTAATCCCCATTTTGCAGAGAAACATCAAAATACTTTTTTTTTTTTTCCTTCTCCGCTGCATTCCCACACCCTTTTTCTCTTCCTTCTTTTAGTGCATCCTATTCGCCCACTAACTTCCCACACTCCCCTCATGGCAGTCAGTCTCCCTCACATATACTCCCAGTCCCTGCCCCTCACAACTAATAGGAGAGATGCTGTTGCTTCCCACATAAACACATGACAACTCTTTCAGCCAACAGTAACCCTGGTCTCCATCAACTTATACTTCACATATTGTGGATTACACTACGCTGGCAAATAAACATGTTGATATGAGGTGAAATGCTCTTAGACAGTGAGCCTGTCTCCACTCCCATTTCTGGACTTAGATTTTCGTCCCTTGAACAGTCCTAATCTCAGGGGATTCTTCCTCTTGTTCTATTTTTTTTTCTCTCATCCTGGTCTTGCATTTGTCTTTTTTAACTTTTGACTCAGACAGCTTCTTCCTTCATCTTTCCCCGGTGCTAGCAGTAGGGTCACTAAAAGGACAAGAGAGAGAAATTCCTTGTTCTTGCTCCCAAAACAAGAACCTGTTTGGGAAAAGGAGCAGCTAAAAACATTCATGGAAAGTTTTCTATGAGATCCTGTAACCCTGGGCAAGGAGGGGGAGTATGTATGTGAACTACCCCGCTGCTGTAGAAGACCCAGTGCACATAGGCTGCTCAGCATTCAGTGTTAGAAGTGACTTGGGTGTTTGTTGGACCAGGACTTTGCAGATTTTAGCTTTTGAGAAACCCTCTTAGTGTGTGCAAACTGCAGTGTGGCAAGGGCTGTAGCTCAGACAGATCTGGACAGTGTACCCACACAAACAGCAAAAGGCATTTTCCTGCCATTACACCAGATCTGGAGTGCCTGCTCTAAATGTCAGGACCCATCATTTTGATGAAAATAATATCTTAACATGGACCAAGTATATACATTATATATATATATATAATTAATTTTTTTTTTTAAATCTGGGGAAAAAATGTAAACAGCCTATAAAAGGCATGAAAAATTTCATATCAAAGAGCTGGCTTGCCAAAGATACAAGCAACTGGAAAACTGTTATATAATGGGAAATTTTTGGACAATTTTAGTAATAGCCGACACAAACACACCCACTTATAACAAAAAACAGTTCATAGAAATATTGCAGATAAACCTATACACAATCTCCAGGAAGTGCCTACTCAGACCCTGATTTAGCTGGCATAAAGCAAGACTAGCGAATGGGCTGCAACTGGGGGATGATACCATCAGGGGAGAAAACATAGCATGATTGAAACAAACACCAAGAGAATAAATGTGGAAGGATGGGAAACCTGAGGCAGCACAAAGCTGTGGGACTAGAAGACTCTCTCTGTGTGATAAAATGAGTAAATGTAGTCTCTGGTCTGACTAGTAGTCAGGTGGAATAGGAATAATAGGCCCAATTCTAGGTCTAACACTATTTTCAAAACCCTGGGATGTGCTGGAGAAGCTGCTACCCAGAACATCAGCAATTCCCCCCTGACAATCAATGTCTCAGCTCCTTTTCAAATGTTCAACGAATATTTCCCACAATTGGAGACACCATTATGGAATGGGAAAAAAAAATGGTATTTACTGAATGTTTTTCTTTCTCCTATTTTTTTTTTTTTACTAAAGTGAAAAAACTTCAGTAGACCTCACTAGAAAAATAGTATATTTATTGATTTTTTGACATATAATCATGAACTACGCCAGAAATTATTTTTGCTAGCAGCACAACACAGACTAAACTGTTTTGTTTTGGGTGGAACATACAGTGCTAAAAGATAAAAGTGCTTTTTTCAGCACTGTTTTGCAAAATATCTTCAGTGCCTTTTCTTTTTCTAAGGGGTGGCAGGTCATTTTATCAAGTCACCCAAGGAAAAAATCTCGGACCTCATGAAAATGCCTAGAACTCTTTAATCTGCATACAAAGAAACAAATCTTTCACCAAGCTCTCAGGGGAAACCCTATGAACAAGCCCAGTGACAAAGACCCCGAGAAATGAAAAGTAACAGAATGTGCCGTGATCTCATAGCTTTCAAATTTTGCACATCAGTTATTTATTGAATGAGTTCAATTCTGCTTATGTTCCACATATAACTTGTTTTATAAACTTGCTGTAAAATTAATTATGCCATATGCTGTGGGTACAAAAACCAAGCAGGTGGGTAGGTTTCTTCTTCTGCAAAAATATCTCAGCACAAACACTAGGGGAACAGGAAGGAACTCTTTCTCATCTATTACAAATAAACACAAAATTAAGTGAGAAATCAAGTTCTTACTGTGGGTTTGGTTTTTGTTTTTCAGGAAAGATCAGATTATTACAACATCTAGCTAGAACTCTTTTAGGGTAATCTAGATATATATTGAGCTACACTTATATTTATATACACAGAGTGCACACTAGAGTTTAGGTAACAGTTAAATATAAGGAGCACAAACACAATGCAGCTACTTAAAGCTCATGTGGAAAATATGAACAAGGTAACTTTCTAGGGCTGCACCTAGATAATCTGTCCTGCTTTTGGCTGGGATAAAGTTATTTGTCTTCCTATTAGCTGGTGCAGTGCTGTGTTTTGGCTTTAGTCTGAGAACAAGGTTGATAACGCACCGATATTTTAGTTGCTGCTAAGTAATGTTTACTCTGATCAAGGACTTTTCAGTTTCTGATGCTCTGCCAGTGAGGAGGGTTACAAGAAGCTGGGAGGGAGCAGAGACAGGACACTTGACCTAAACTAGCCAAAGGAGTATTCCATACTACAGCACATCATGCCCAGTATATAAACTGGGGGGAGCCAGCCAGGAGGGGCCGATCACTGCTCAAGGACATGATTGGCATCAATCAGAAGTGGTGAGCAACTGTATTGTGCTTCATTTTTTTTATTCCTTCTTCCCTATTTCTTTGTCTTATTATTGTAAATGGGCCCTTAATTGCCCATAAAAAGTGCAGATAAATTCTTGAAAGTCTTACAGAAGCCTCAAAAATTAAATCCAGTAAAGCCCAAGTATGGGAAGTTGTGATCAAGGCTGGCATACTAATACCTAGTGATAGAAACCTACAGGAACTGGGCTTACTACAGAGCAGGAAATAAGCAACTCAAAAAGATGCCCTCTGCACATGCCCCATTTTTATCTCTGTCTCTTAATAAAATTGCATTCAGTATCACCTCTTTGCTCCCAAACACCTAGTAAACCCTTTCTACAGTTTCAGCCAAATTCAGCATGAAGATGCTAAGTGTCATGAAAATCAGAGGTCAGATAAAAGGGACTGCTAATCTGTGTCTACTGGATACAGAGAAAAGACGGTGTGACTTACCACTTGGCTAATCCTTAGCACAAGTGCCTGGTGAGCTTGCCAATATACACACCACTGGGAACCATCTCCATTTCAGTAGTGCCTGTGGGGACTGTGAAGTGCTGGAGCCTGTGTAGAGGGGATGAGTGGGAAAAAGATGTGGAACACTAATCCATAGGTACCCAAGCATAGTAAACCCTAGTTATTTCAAGAACAATGTACTACACACACTTGGATGAAACCTGTCCATGACGGTACATAAACTACCATTGGGGATGAACAGAAAGCGCTAGACAAACAAAAAAATTGGGATTAATGAAGCCTCACATGCTGGGAAAGGAACCCAATCATGGTTCAAGACAATTGAAAAGTGACAAGCTCCTAACAAACCAGTTGTACAGCAGATGCCTGCTTTGCTGATGTGGGCAGCACATCTTGAGGCCTAAGACGCACCACCAGCAGGTCACAGCTGCAGCAGATGGTGTTCAGCTGGGTGCGATCCTCCGCAGAAGAGCAAAGCACTACCTGCCCGCGGCGTTTTGAGAGCATGCAGCAGCGCAAGTGGACCTGACTGGCGAGTCCAGCCCTCACTGTGGTGGAACCAGATGCAGCTATGGGAGCGAAATGGCCTCCACCACGCGCGCCGGCGGTGAGACAAGGAGGAGGCTGGCTGGATGCGGTGAGCGGGACCGGCCACACCGGCACGGCGGGAGCTGATGACAGCGGAACGAGCGGGCAGGCCGCGCGGCGGAGCAGGGGCAGGCCACGCCGCTGGAGGGCGCTGCCAGGGCAGCGAGCGGGCGGCTCCCGGGGGCGCGGGCGGTGCCGCCCCGCCCTCCGGCTCGCGCTGCCCTCGAGCGCCCCCGCGCGCAGCCGCCGGGTTCCCTCCCTCCCTCTCTCCCGCCCGCCGGCGGGGAGGGCGGCAGGCAGCGGGCAGGTGTGCGGCGGCTGCGGCGTGAGCCAGCGCCGGGGCCGTGTCTGCCCGCCACAGCCGCCGCCCCTCCTCGCTGGATGCCGCCGCCTTCCCGGCGTGAGCACCGGTTCCCTCCTGCCGCTGCGGCTGGCTTTCTCCTGCGCCTCCTTCGTTCCGTCCTCCCAGCGGCTCGGGAAGGCAGAGCCCTCGGGGTGCCCGTCGGTGGGTGCGCACCCCCAGCCCCTGCGCTCGCCTCCCCACCACGGCAGCCGCAGCCCCGCTTAGCCCGGCCACCATGGCGTGCGGGAGGTAAGCGAGTTCCCTTCACCTCTCCTCCGCGGGTCTCGCCCTCCCGCTGGCGCCGCACCTGCCCGGGCGCCCGCGGTTCCGCCTCCCGCCGGTCCAGGGCGGCTGCGGGTGAGGGGGTAGTGGGGGCCAGGTGTGTTTTCCCGGTGCCGGAGGAAAAGTTGCGGCCGGCTTTGGCGAAGCGACTCCGCATTGTTGTGTTTGGGCGCGGGTGTTTCCCTGCGGGCGGCGGCGTGGCGGGTGTACTTCCGGGTTCGCACCTTTTTTCCCTTCGCCGCAGCTGCTCCGCGTCCCTCCTCTGCCCTCGAGCAGAGCCGGAGCCTCCAACTGCTGGAGCTGGCGGCTTGGCTGTCAGCACCTGAGCCGCCGCTTCCTCTCCAGGACTCGGGATAGGGAGTGCGGGGCCGCGCAGCACGTCAAACGCGAATAATAACAGTTGTAGTAAAGGACGAGTGAGGGGACGGAGCCCACCCCCCCCACCTACGACGCCGAGCGGGACGCGAGGGGTAGCACCCCGCCGAGACCCGCCTGCGCCGCGGCAGCGGCCGGGGCCGAGGTAACGGCCGGGCAGTGGCCGCGGGGACGGTGCAGCAGCCCGACGCCAGGGGGCGGCCGGAATGCGGCCGCCGGGTGGCGGTAACCGGCAAGTGGGGCGGGCGGGGACCGACGCTGTGCTCCCGCGGCTCGCTAGGCGCAGCGGAAGGGGAGGCCGGAGAGCAGAGTGGACGAACGGCGGAATGGAATCCCCCGGGCGGCGCGTCCGCAGTGAGGCGGCTGGGGAGCGGAGGATGGGGCCGCAGCGGTGCGCCCCGAAGGTCGTGAGGCTTGGCTGCCCTGTGGTAACTACCACCGGGGAGGAGGGAGGCAAAGAACCGGGGCGGGCACCGCTACCGGGTGTCACGCTCGGCGCCGTATGCGTGGTGCGGTGGGTTTTAACGTGAGCGGTGTCTGGGCCGCCATTTTGAATGGCTCCCTGCCGCGCCGCAGGGAGTGCGGGGTCGCAGCCGGCCGCCCGTGGCGGCCGCCCCGCGGACCTGTGAGGAAAGGGCCGGGGCGGTGCGGGGAGTGTGTCCCGCCGCCGGGCGGGATCTGTGGGTAACGGTCACATGTAGCCTCACGGCCGGCCCTGAGGTGGAGTTGCCGGTGCCGACGAGTCTCAGTGCGAGGGAGAACAAATAAAGTGCAGAAGTGCCTCCAAACGCTTCGTTTCTCCTTGTCTGTTTTCACGCCCGGGGGGAGAGGCGGCAGTGGAGTCGGTTTGGCCAGTGGGCGTTATTGGGGGTGGGGGGGAGGCGGCGGGGGTGCTGCCCGCGGCACGGAGGGAGGGGGAGCGGCACCTCGCCGGGGGGCTCCGCCGGCCCTACGCTACCGCTGGTCCGGCACCGCTGCTGCCGGTGCCTTGGCAAGCGGTCCAGAGCTGAACGGCGAACGCTTCTCCCAGCTGCCGAGGTTGGGCTGCAGTAAATCGTACACTGAGGCAGACAAACAGCTGGTAAAATAGTAAATTAAATTGAAAATTAGCGAACAACGACAGTGCGTGTAATCATTTTGCCCAAGCTGTTACAAACTACAAACCCGGAATGTCTGAATGCGAACTCCAAGGTTAATTTTAAATATCTCTTGGCTTTACCACCATCGAACTGTTCATTTTAATATGATAATTTGATTTACTTTTTTCCCCTTATTGTTAGCGGTTGTGAGTAAATAATGCATGATGTTCTTACAGTCATGGGATGAAATGAAATAGTAGTGTGCACTCTGCTGCCAGCGTGTTTACACACTTCACGCTTTTCCCTTATGTAACTGATGTTGCTGCTGTTTTTAAATAGGCCATACGCAGGGCTGTTTCCACCCCCCCATCAAATAGCCTGGTTTGGAATGTCACATCTTGCATGGAAGTACTATTAATTATTGCAAGTATGGAGAAATGTCCTGTCACAAGTCATCAGATACTAAAGAAATAATTATAGTTAAATTTGGGTTTGTTTCATTTAAATATAGCTATGTATAGTTGTATTGGTATCTGTATGTAATATTGCACTAAAATGCAGGAGTGCATGTTTGTTCTTAGATTGATACCTATATGCTTTGTTTTAGAAAACTAATTTATTTTTGAAACCACACTAAAAAAAGGATACAGCACTGACAAGTTTATTTGGAAAACTATTTCTAAGGTATGTGACTAAGCCATGGTTCTTTAAAGAATGATGTGGCTTCCCACCCCCACCCCCTTGGTATAGAGTAGAAAGAATCAATATTGAATTAAATTATTACCTTAGTTATTAATACACAGTTTCCTTTGCTGTAGTGAAACAAATCATATATGTAGTGGAAAAAGTAGCTATTACAGCTGGTATTTGTTCTATATAGTAGTTAGAAAAATGCAGCTGTAGTAAAAAAACTCTGCTTGTGTGTGTATGACAAATAGCTGCATTCTCTGTTTTTAAAATACATTCTATAGAGGGCATGTGATACCATCTCAGTTTTCAAAAACATTTAAAAAATAAATTAAAAATATATTAGTTGTCATGTATTTATAAAATCAAGAGGAAAAATGGTGATAAATAAATGAAGGTGGTGACCTTAGACCCTGTCCCTCCTAGGCCTGAACGGCTATTGCCCGGTAGGATGCAGTGGCAGGTCACCAGCAGTGCTTCAGGTAGCACCCCCGAACACAGAAGCGTGTTGTAAAGACCAAGCAGTTAAGATGTTTCTGCCTCCTGTTTCAGTTCTTTTTCCCTTAACTGGCCGGTAGTGTTTCATTAGAACGGCAGCTGAAGCCCGCGGTGCGGAGCGCGCCCTCGAGAGCACGGGCGAGGTTTCGAGAGGGGTACGGGGGCGAGAGGTGTTCCGGGAGGAGTCACGTTTCCCTCCGCAAGTGCCCTGCCTGCTCCTCTTCCCCCTGGCCGTCGTGCGGCGGCGGCGGGTTCCGGGCAGCGGACGGAGGGGTGCCGCGCCTCCGCTGAGCCGCTGGCCGGGGTGCTGAATCCCGCGGCCATCTTGGTGCCGGCGGGAGACTGCGGCCCGGAGGTCCGGCCGGTCTGGGGCACGGCCGCGGGCTGCACTTGCGTCCTGTGCTCCGCTCGGGTGTGCTCGCGTCCTGCACGAGGGCTCACGGAGGGAAGAAGCCTTTGTGGAACCCGCGGCACCGCTCCGGTATTGAACGCCGGTAGTAAAACCAATGGCAGAAATACTGCAGTGTGCTCTTCTAAAGAAGGGGACCCTGACAGGAAAAAAGGGGGTTTTGTACACAACCTGTGAAGCATTATGTTACCCATGTAAAATGGAAGTGCAGCCAAAACCAACGAATAGACAGGCACTTGCTATTTGCTGTTTTTAACCACAGGTTGAGTTCATGAAAGGGCATTCTGAAAGCTAATACTAAAACAGCGTGTTAGCCGTGAGAACAAAATAACCGTTCCCAGTAAGGGGACGGCTCAAGAAAAAAAGTTACCCATGAGCGGCAGCACCAGTACAAACACCAGCTGTTTTCCCCTTTCTTCCTCTCTCTAGGAAAAGACAGTGAATTTGGAAAGATGTGTGCTCTAGGAAATTTTTTCTCTCTAAATTCACATCAGCATCTCAGTACATTAAAAGGGGGGGAGGGGAGGGAAAAACAACAACAAACCAACAAAAAACCAAAACAAGCTTTTTTTCCACCACAGAGACAAGTGTTCATTTTCTGTAATTGCACCCTGGGTGTTGCAAACGCAGTTGCACAAAAAAAAAAAAAAGCAAATAATCCACTCTGGATTGGTGTGTAGAGGCTAAAGAAAAGACAAAACCAGCTTGGGGTGTTTCACATGGGAGGGTAACAATTTAAAAAAAATATACAGAGATTTTAACATTCTGCTTCTAAAAATAGAATAAATTGATATGCAGGGTCTTCGAATTAAAGGTCAGAGGTGACAAACTGGGACAAAGGTCACACAGCTCATTTTCAAGCAATCAGTTTCTAGTTTTTTCATGGTTGAACAAAAGCTTAATTATACAGAAAAGTGAGGACTGTAATATTTAACTAGTCAACAGTAACAGAAATAGAGATAGTTTTACACAATTCCCTCTTTCCTTGAATGTGGATGTATTGTGAAATTATTTGTGCTACTGGTAGGTCTGTCTGAATATGTTTAAATACATTTTTAAATTCAACATCTAATAATCTGCACTCTGTATTTAGTATTTGTACTTGAGAACTAAGAAAGACTGTGTAGCCATCTTCTGCTTTTTCAGTGATCTTAGGAAAAAAAAAAGGGGGGGGGTGTGTGTCTATCCTGATGATCCATACTAGGATTTCACAAAGTTAAATTGCAGGTCCATGCAGTTTGGCATTCATGCACATACTTACTATTTATAACAAAGTACCTTGCTTCCCAAAAATCCTACCCCCAGTCTGCAGCAGTGTGTATGTCCCTGTGTAGCAATTACATAGACCTAAAAGCTGACTCTTTCATGAGTGTGTGTATGGGATTATCATTTTATTTTGTGTAGTGTAGTCTGCTTTCACTAATTTAGATTCAGGGTTCGTAACATTTTGAAAGGGATTGTTTCAATCTTTAGAGTAATAATATCACATTTAACCCATGTTGTCATAAATATTCTGAAGGTATTTAAAATATATTCTAGAGCTAATATTTGACACATGTTTAGACTACACACAATATTAGGATAATGCCCTCAAATTGTACTGTTAAGATTTATGCGTTCACTAGTATTTTTGTACTGCATAGTAGGGTTTGCTTTTCTTCCAGACACTGTGTCTCCTGTACCTACTTCAAATACTGATGTGTGCACTGATTTTAAAAATACTTTAATTTTTAAGAGATTGTGAAATTTTGGTTATATATGACTCGTGTTCCTGTGTATTTTTTTTTCTGTTTGAATGAATGACATATCTTCACTAAAGTTTATGGGGAAAGAAATGACCATTGCATTACTTTATATTTGATTAGTTTTTTTAAGTAGTGACGTAGTCAGAAGGTATACAGGACTGCTGTCCACTCCTGTTAAAATGAGAAAAATGTCATACCACCTGTACTATCAGGAAAAGTGAATATAGATGTTTAATGAGTGTTTAATTGGTGTTATATGAGTCTTTTACAGACACTCTGTTGTTTTAATTTTATAACCTTTGTTTTGATTGTTTTAATCCACAATATCCATAGCAGTATTTGGTGAGCATGTTATGAAATACAAGTGATAAAAAAAATCCATCTTTATTAACACTCACAAGTAATAAGTCAGTGATTTTTAAAAAAAAGACCCAAGCCAAGAAAGAACATTCTGTGTTTTGTAAATGGCATGTAGAAATAAAACAAAAACTCTGTGCAAAGGGAAGGTTATGTGAAAGATGTGTAAATTCCATGAAAACAAGTATTAGCTTAATGTAAAACATCTCAGGAAAGAGGTCTGAACAAACCATGCTACAGTTGTTATAAAACCAAAAATGTATAGAACATATATGTATTTTAATAAAATTTGCTGTAGTGCCATCATTTTTGAAGGGATGGTGTTAGTCTTAATTGGTTATAGCATTTTTGTAAACAGAAGTTGGAAATTACACGTGAACAATACACATACAATTTAGTGTAATCAGGAGCAATGAGAAAAATTTCACTTTTCTTTAAACTAAAAACTTAAATACTGAATTTGCCTTTTTGCCATAATGGCCTTTAACAAGTATCTTTTCAGGGCTTCATTTTTGTTTTGTTTGCAAATAGCTCTCAAGTGGGGAAATAAAAATCTTACTCTATAGTTTCTCACAGAAATAACTAATATCAGTGATCAAGCTCTGCAAAAATATGCTTATCTAACTATGATTTAAGAATTGCAGCTTTTAAAGGTTTTTTTTCTTTAGAAAATACTGAAACCAATTAACTTTAAAGATACCAAAAAAAAAAAAAAAAAAAAAAAAAACATAAAAAAAAAAAAAAAAAAAAAAAAAAAAAAAAA
>NDXB01017089.1:3050-28972 GCA_002631895.1 Agapornis roseicollis
GGGGGGATGGGGAGAAGGGAAGGTTACTGCAGCTGTGTGCAGTAACGGTTTCAGTCAAAGAGGGTAAAAGGATTTAATGATTTTGAAAGTGTTTTGTGAGTGCTCTTGTCTCTAGCATATCGGGAAAGCAGACAAATCCCTAAACTCTGCACTCTGCGGTCCCACAATTAGACACTGAAAACTCAGCTGGCATTTAAAGCAAGCGATTATTTGAACGCAGCAAGCCTATGTCTATTGTGTACAGAAATAGTGGTTAACAGAAATGGAGTGGAGGCAAGCAGGAAAAAATACTAAGGGAGAAAGAAAAAAAGGGGTGAAGAAAATATCTAGGATCATTGCAATTGAAATTATAACCTATTTTTATTTTTATTTCTTTAATCTCAATGGCTAACAAGACACTTCTTTACTTGACAGGTCAAAAATTTTTCTGAATCCTGGAAACTGCTTAACTCTGCATCTTTCCATCCTTGATAAAGACAAGCTACACAGCTTTCTAAGGACTTTGAAAGCACCATTGCTTTCTTTTGCTAGTGTTTTGACTGAAAGCCATGTCTTTCCTACTGCCTTGGTGAGAATTTTTTTCCCATCTAATAGCTCTTTAGTTAATATGAATCTAATGTTTCCTCCCTGCTAGTCTGAATTCAAAACCAGTATTGCAAGGAAATACTAGTGAACTTCAAAAGCATTTTGAAACCAAGAGACTACATTATTCCATGGCACACTAAAAGCTCTTGAAAAGAGGCAGTCACATCAATATCCCAGTAAGTTCAGGAAGACTTGTGAATGCTTTGCACTAGAACTAGTGCAAAATGTTTTTCCCTGGTAACACAGCAGCAATTATAAACCATTAGGTTTCATCCAGTTCAGTTTTACTGATGACCGTCAGCCTCATACTGCTGTCATTATCACACTAATGTAATCTAACCATCAATCTTGACACAAGAGTTTTCCTTTCTTTGTAAACAGCCTTGGGTAAAATCCTATTGCCACCCAAGCAAACTTGCCTCAGTTGAAGAATCACATTTAACAAAAACTTTATTTTAAAATATTAATTACACATTAAAGCCATCATTTTCCATATGGGTTTTATTAGTGATAGTCTAAGCAGTTTCAAACAGTCATGGATTGGGCAATGCCTGAGGAAAATCAAAAATCTTGAAAGATTTCTATTACGAAGTGTCACTTCTGAGACATCAAGAAACACAGGAAGAGAAGATGAAAGGAGATTTGATACATTTTTGCCAGGGAATTTAAAGACCTACCTTGTGGATTCAGACTGTTAAATCTCATTGGGTAGCCAACCTCCAGGGTGCTTTTGCAAAGCTCGAGCTTTGTTTTCAGCTCAGTTATGTGCTTAGGTGACAAAACAACAAACCTTTAAGAAAGCCCATGTCCTTCAGATAATGCTCTGGACCTGGTGTGCAATGTGGAAAGAATGTCTTTGGAAATGTGGAATGTGGTGTGAAGAAAGAGCACCTTAACATTGTGTAAACAGGTGGCATTTCAGAACTTGCACAGACATTCAGTAGTGTGATTTTGCATATATTTTCAGTTTGTGCCATTTGTGTGCGCATGAATACACATATGACACATTTTTTTAATATAAACTACAGAGTCTCAGAATTCAAGAAGCATTTTTTTCACATTTTAGGGATGACATTTTTTCCTAATATCTTCATACATAATTTTCAGAGAATTAACCCCTTGTCTCATAAATAAAATTGTGTTCTATCCTGATACAGATAAAAGATGGTAAGATGCATACTGCACACTGCTGTCTCTGTTATATCGTTAGAGAGTAATCCAAATCATTCTGGGAAATCTCTTCCTGAAAAGAAAATTATACTCACGGAATTATTTAGGTTTGAAAAGACCTTTAAGGTATCAAGTGCAACTGTAAACCTAGCACTGCCAATTCCACCATGGCCCTAAGTGCTATGTCCCAAAATACTATCTACATGTGGTTTAGTAGCTCCAGGGATGGTGACTACACCACTTCCCTGGGCATTCTGGTGAAGAATTTTTTCTAAACCTCCCCTGGTGCAGTTTGAGGCCACTGTTTGTTGTTTGGGAGAAGAGACCAACACCCACCTCACTACAACCTCTTTTCAAGTAGCTGTAGAGAGCAATAAGTTCTCCTGTGAGTCTTCTTTTCTCTAGGCTAAACAGTCTCATTTCTGTCAGCTGTTCCTCATAAGACTTGTGCTCTAGTCTGTTCACCAGCTTTGTCACCCTTCTTTGAACACGCTTTAGCACTGAAGCATCTTTCTTGTAGTGAGGGGCCCAAAACTGAACATGGTATTCAAGGTGCCATAGCAGTGCCAAGTAATTTCAATTACCCTACAATGTTATGAAACTTCCAGCGAGTGACTTAAGATGCCACTCTATAATGCCAATTGTGTCAGCAAGTGGCTACGAAAGTCATGAAAGTACTTCACAAATATTCCCATGTGTAGCTGTAAGTATGGTCTGTAAAGAAATTTTTTTTTAATTACCATTGGGAAGTCTAATGAAGTTGCAGGGGAAGATGTGGTTGACTGTATTAAGAATGATCTCGTACAGAAGTCAAATAAATGCCAAGCATCAAATCAAGTTCAGATATTTTCATTGTTCTAATTATAATATTCTTAAACACAACCAAACCAAAATCTTTATTTCCAGTTTAGCCAAAATGTTTTCAGAAGATTCATTAAATTCCAGGAACAAATTTTGATCCTAAAACTAAACTCTTTGGAAAAGAAAGACATGATGAGGTTTTTATCAGTTCAAGGGTGACATTTTCCAAATATGAACATGAGAATTTGAATCAAGTTTTGTTGAAAGGGTTAAGAAGTGGACTCATGGGATGAACTCCACCTGTAAAATTGGTAAATTTCCTCTTAAGGACCTCTTCTATGACTCTTAAAGAACCCAGTCTCTTGCTTTCCACCTCTGGGAGGAAAGTTAGTACCTTAAGCAATCTCTGGTCACCTACCCTCAAGAGAGAGGATGATTATTCATCTGGAAACAGCCAGTAACATAAGACTATGCTTTTTTTTCTCTCTTTCACAAAATGCAGGAAGGACAAGGGAGAAGCTAAATAAAAAAAATAAAAAAACACAACAAAAAATGTTGCTTTCTTTATTTGCACAAAATGTCCACACCACCCTCCCCCACCCATGCCTTCATCCACAAATTATAGTTTTTATCCCAGATACTTGTTGCAGAAGAACAACACTGTTTGGGAAGCACATAACTTTCTTTTGTATTCTTTCCAAGTTTCAATTGCCTTTCTTTAAAGACTTCAGAAAACAAGGCTGATGAAGTATGTAATTTTTTTTTCTTTTTTCCTGCTCTTCAGCTTTGCACATGAGAGGATGTGGTCCCGACCCAGCATTGAAAAGCAGAGGCACAGTGTTTGCAGATACAGAGATGTACTGCCTTAGTTCTACCCATCAGAGTATGAACTGGTGCTAAAACAAATGGATTCTTAAAAACTCATCTAAAACCAGATAATGGACATTCCAGTAAGCAGTGTGAGAATCAGCAAAAGTCCATGTTTTCTGTCTAAAATAATCCATCTTTATTGATCCTTTAGCTTAATTTTCTCTACCTAAGATTCAATATCTAAACCCAGCAAAACACAGCTTTCTGTGATGTTATCAGATCATGTTCACTCCTTCACAAACTCAAGATATTTAATTTATTCCCAATATATGTATATTTTAACCAATCAACACTGACTTCTGTCTATATGAGACAAATAGAGCAAGATCTGTTTCATGTGCATTATATATAGATCAGACTTGGAGATGGTAGAGAAAATTAAACACAAGTTGTCCTTCTAATATAAAATACAGAAGCTTAGATATCCAGATGCTGTATTTATAAATTCAATCTAGAGTTCAATAGCGGCTTACAAGTACAAGCTTTTATGCAGAATTTATTCTCACTTTGTAATATAAGTAACTCACCTGTTTATACTAGTAATGGTCTTTTATGAAGGAGGGCTACATGAAACCATTTGATACAGTAGGAGTTCATACAATCCTAAAAATAACAGGTTAGTTTGTACTAGCCTTTGGTACTGGGACCCATGCTGGGAAACAAAGAATGGATCATAGTGTGCTCAAAAGAAGCAAAGGACACGCAACAGCTGCAGAGCTGCACAGCAGCCAGGAATGTCCATCAATCTTGTTGGAAACAGAAAGGGAGGAGGAAAATTACAGGTACACGGAGAGCTGAAATCACATCTAGCTAGATAAACAAACAAATAAATCAATGGTTAGAATAAGATTTAAAATGTAGGTGTTTGGAGGGAAGTTAAACAGATGCTGCAAGTAGATTGAAATAGTATCACCAGCAATAACACTCTGAAACTGACTTTCAGGACACTTTATTTGATATTTTCATAAATAGATCTGCACAGAAGAAATGTTGTTGACACACAGCTAAGAGGTGATGTCAGAACTCAGTAGATCCAGAATAACAAATGAGAAGAGCAAGAGTGAGGACTGGAATGATAGGAAGTGGTGTAGTTGAATGGTAAGTCTATCAGTTGAAAATTATGCTGAAGGTAAAGGATCTGCAAATTAATTTTCAGAAAACATCAATTACAGTGATGAAAAAATGACAACAGGATTACAGATATTTAGCATAGAATAGTGTGCAAAATTCTGGTTAAGTGCGCTTGAAAAGTTATCTTTCAGCTGCAGTGGGTGCAATAAAAGAGTAAGTTGAATGAGATAAAAGGAACAATAATAAACAGCTTGCAGGACTAGCTCATCTTGCTTAGCTCAGAAAAATGCAAACTGACAGAATAAGATTATTCACCTTAAAAGCATTGAAAGGCAAATACCCAAGAAAATAACTTCTAAAAAGCAGTACTCACAGCAGCAAACTCTCTATAGATCTATTTAAGTAGACTCACATAAAAAAACTTTTAATCTTCAGACATGGAGACCTCATAGCAGTATCTGAAGGGGGCCTATAGGGATGCTGGGGAGGGACTCTTCATTAGGGTCTGTAGTGACAGGACAAGGGGTAATGGGTTCAAACTTGAACAGGAGAGGTTTAGATTAGATATAAGGAAGAAATTCTTTCCTGTTAGGGTTGTGAGGCACTGGAATGGGTTGCCCAAGGAAGCTGTGAGTGCTCCATCCCTGTCAGTGTTCAAGGCCAGGTTGGATGAAGCCTTGTGTGGCATGGTTTAGTGTGAGGTATCCCTGCTTATGGCAGGGTGTTGGAACTAGATGATCTTAAGGTCCTTTCCAGCCATAGAATTCTATGATTCTATGATGAATGAAGCCCCAAGGCCATGCTTCCATTCATATAAGAATGAAACCCTAAGGCCGTGCTTCTAGTTACATAAGGGAGGTGGGAAATTCCTACATGACTTGATAAACTTACAAAGATTGCATTTGGCAATGCATTATTGGATTCAGTGACCATGGAGATAGTTTTCAGACCTGTGTCATGACAGCAAACTCTGTAGGGTAATTTTAAAATTCCAGAATTTCAGAACTATTTTACCTGTAAAAACAGATTTTCTATAAATTAATCTTTCTAGATGAAATTTGAGGATAAGAATGGCTTCTTTTGAAAGCTTTCTTTTTCAAAAACTATAAAATATAGAATAAAGTATTTTTCTACAAACATGCAAATTTTAAAAATCCAAATAATTGTGCTGAAATCCAAAGCAATAAAAATTAAAATAAAAATTCAGACTAAGTGACCTAAATATGAAAAGACCTTTCCCTTCAAAATAAATACATTCTATTTAGAGCAGAGAAAGTACAAACCATCACCAGTTTACAATCATTTATCCACATGAAGTGTACAAACAAACACTGAGGATGATACATTGTTAATTATTCCTTTGGTTAACAAGTTTGAGACTGAACAATTTTAAAAGCAAGAAGCATCTATCCGTAAATGTGCATTTTTGGAAGTGGCGGAGGGAGAGAGGGGAAAGCTGTAAGTGGTGTTGACAAGGTCTTGCGAAGAAGAGCATTTATCCCATTTGCTTTGCAAATAAAGCAGATACTCTATATTCTAGGCTTCTCAAGCTTTCAATTCAGGAGAGCAATACATTAAAAATAATTGGGGGAGGGAAGGAAGGAAAAAAAAAGGTTTGGAACTTTGTTAGATAAATGAAGGATATTGTCTAAAATCTGAGTGAACAACCTCAGTCTTGGCATAATTGCAATAAATATAGAAAGCATTAAACCTATTTAGAAGCCCAAGACCATTGATTAGTTGTTAACACAGTTATGGTTTTCTTCCTCTCTGCAAACATCTAAATATATACATAACAAGCCTCAGGTGAACAATATAATTAAACCTAAATGGGAGTTTGTGCACAGAGCCAGAAAAAGAAATCTGATTCATAATCAATTAGCTTTAAATCTGAGTTTGCCTTCAGTGAAAAGTGAGTGAATGCAACAGTTCATCACTGCTATGAGCTTTAGACAGAATGTTTGATATCTGAAGTCTTTTGGTTTAACTTCTGAAATTTCACTGAACTCTAATGATGTTATGTCATATAGGCAGTGATTAACATCTGGAGAAGTCTTTCCAATGTTTTGGGGTTTGTTTTTAATTTTCTGAATTTCCATGATCCAAATGGTCACGAAAAAGAATCTAAACATGTTTTTAATCCTACCTACAAACAACTATAAACCAAATGATTGAAGAGCTGTTTTCAACCTTCCAAAAATCATTAAGCCTTTCCATACTAAATAGAGCAAATGTTAAAACAGGTTTTATGTGTTGTAGGCTTATCATGGGTGGCTTCTTAGCTGGCTGGGCTACTAATCCTATTTCAGTGATGGAGGCTTACATTCTAAAGTCCTTTCCTTGTCACATAAAAGTCTTACCTCACCACAGATGTGATGATGCTACACCCCTTGGGTATTTCTATATTCCCCATAGCAAAAGAAGTGCTTGGAAGTGATCCTTATTTCCCATTAATTATTCTGCCAGCTCTGCCCATATGTTCTGTAAGGCAAGGAGTAACTTGCACATTTATTAGCTCAGCTGTTTGCATATTTAGTCTAGAGTTTTAATTATTTTCCTAAACCTATTTAAAGTCATATTTGCCATTTAAATGTTCCTTTAGTGAGAAAGTCTTGACAGCACAAATATCCTATGACACAGCATATGAAAGACATCATTATTTCAATGTAATAAAACAGTAATTGACCAAATGAAGTGTCATGACAGAAAACAGAACAGAATATTATCCAGTTAGGTCTTATCACAACCTCCTTATTTTAAAATCCTCTTCATTTCACTAGCAAGCCTTCAACTGAGTGGGCCTTGTTCCCGATAGACACACAGTGAATTTTCATGCTTAGATCCTGCAGCGTGGCTTCTTCTGGGAAATATCCATGCCTCTACTTTGCCAAATGGCAGAATTTGAGCAGGTAAGGATAGGCATGCCACTGCCTATATTGCTGACAGCTCACCTTCTCAACATTGAGAGCTTTTTGATGGCTCTTGGGCAATAAGAAGTTCAGAGAAATGACTGCTTTCATCTGCCCAAGCCTAAGCTACAAAGGCAGTTAGCACTTCTGTGTTAGATGTGACCTTCGAGTATGAATTGGATGTGTTGGGGGATACTGTGTCAAGAGAACAAGGCAACTCTTACTACAGATGAGTTCAGGTTCACAAAGTCAGGGGAAAATACATTTTAATTAAATTATAGCATGTGTGAAATCTTTGGATGCCAAAACTGCAGAGGCCTGAAGAGCAATTAAATAACACCACTGTTAAGTCTGAGGGAAAATAATTGCAAGAAGTCTAGCAAAAACCAACTGCTGACAGAACCAATTTGGATGATGGAAAAACTTTGTTAGCTATAAACTTATTTTAGCAAGTGTAGAAACATAGATATGCTTTCTTTCAAAACCATCCCTTTTGAAATATTTAGCTTTGAAAAGCCTTCAGAACACCTTTTATATTGAAAAACACTGTCAGCAAAACATGTCTGGAATAAAAATATTCCAGTGAATTTCAAAACACTAAAAAATATAACTTTATTTTAGATTTTGTACAACACATTAAGGATAAATTTTGCAGTGTCGTCCTTGTGATAAGATTAGTTCACTACATCATCTTCATGTAATAATATATTCAGTGTAACTCTCAGATATATAAATCAATTATTTTCAACCTAATACTAGCTGGAAGCTCTGCTTCTAAGTAATAAATGAACTAGAGGATTCCTCTGTTACTGCTTATTAAAAAATTCATTGCATACGTTAAAAACTGAGAGAAGCTATGACCACAGCATTGCTAAAAGAATAATGCAATATATATACATATGACCATGATTATTCAAACTTTCATGTGGTACAGATTTTTACTGGTTCCAGACCTACTTCTGGTCTCACAGAAGCTTATTAATAATTTAATAGACTGATATAATGTTGCAGCTGTAACAGCATCATGAGCTGATTTACTCATCATGTTCTCACAAATATTTTCATTTTTTTCTTGGTATAATTCTCACTGCTAGATTTCCATTAATAGTAACTTTGGATTGAAGAGTATTTTCTTGGAGAAAAGAATGGACTTATTAAAATACTACATCTAGATAGTACAAACTATATATATTCGAATTTGAAGCTTAAAATGAAAGCTTTGTTGAGTTACATAAAGTGCTGAGTTACCTGATACTGTTACCATGTTAACTAGCATAAATGTTGTTAAACTCAAAAATATAATCAGGATTGAAAACAAGCTTAAGAAGTCTTATTAGAAATAAAAACATGTAAAGTCGCATAGTGGAAATAAAAACCATCTCTCCAAGACTGATTCTACAATCAACAACATAAAATATACTGTATATATATACTGCTACTGACAATAGCATCACATATTAAAGATAACCCTGCTCTTTATGATGATACTTCATGAACAGAAGAACTGTGAACAAGCTATCTTTTTCCCACTTAAACAAAAGCATTGTGACAGCTACATAACATTTAATGCATGATGGCCAAGCTGCCAGAATAGAAAAGCTTGTGAAAATAGAATGTACAGCTTTCAACAATAAACTATAAATAAGGCTATTCTAAAGTATATTTAAATATATTAATGACTGTAAATTCCAAACTCTGCTTGCAACATCTTTTAAACATTATTGCATTTTTAAACCAAATGGACAATAAGTCTCTGATAGTATGCCAAGGATATCATAGGCTTTAGGAGTAAAGAAATCAGCATGCTTCAAGCTGTCAAGAAAGGAAAATAAAGATACATGATTACCTTAATCAATAAGTTGACCGGCTTCTAGTTTCTCTATTAGACACCAGGGCATATTTCAAGTTCCTCTTTCTTTTATTTCCCTCTCATTTCCAGGTTCTATGAGAACAATGTAGTTTCTTGTCTAAAGCTTGACAGGGCAAAATCTCAACATTTCTAAATTTAGATAAGACTACATTTTCCAAATGTATATCAAGGGCAAACATCCTGGTTCCAGCTAATTTTCTTCCTAATAGCTGTCAGAGTGTTATGTTTTGGCTTTGGTCTGAGGACAATGCTGATAACACAGCAATGTCTTACATGTTGCTAAGTAGCACTTACCCTGACTAAGGACTCTTTCAGTCTCACATGCTCTGCCAGTGAGGAGAAGCACAGGAAGCCAGAAAGAAAAAGAGACAGGACACCTGACCCAAACTAACCAAAAGTGTGTTCCACACCACAGCACATCATGCCCAGTATATAAACTGGGAGGAGTTACCTGGAAGAGACCAATTGCTGCTCAGGGATGGGCTGGGCACTGGTGCTGATCATAGAATCATAGAATAGTTAGGGTTGGAAAGGACCTTAAGATCATCAAATTCCAGCCCCCCTGCCATGGGACACCCCACACTAAACCATGCCACCCAAGGCTTCGTCCAACCTGGCCTTGAATACTGCCAGGGATGGAGCACTCACAACTTCCTTGGGCAACCCATTCCAGTGCCTCACCACCCTAAAGAACGCCTTCCTTATAATTGTGCATCATTTCAAGCTTTTTGTTTCTTAGCTTGTTTGATTTCTCTCTCTCTCTTTTATAACAATAATTATTATCATCATCATTTTTATATTTTACTTTATTTCAATTATTAAAATATTCTTATTTCAACCCGTGTATTTTTACTTTTTTTTTCTAATTCTCCTGGTCTCAGTGGAGTAGGGGCATAAGGGGAGAGGAGCAAGCAGTTGCACCGTACTTAGTTGCTGGCTGGGATTAAAACATGACAACAAACATTTTCAGACTGATCATCTGACTACTTCTTCACAAAGAATATAGAGTCACTTCTTTTTGAAGGGGTGAAAAATGGACAAAAGCAACCTGCCTGCCTTCCAAATCAGGTAAACATTATGGTTTTGGAAACCATGTAACTAGAGAAACATAACATTGCACCCAAGTTAATGAGTCCTGCCCATCAATACTACTTATATTAGTTCAGATACCGCAGCCTCCCAACCAAGACATAATGGGAAGACAGGTGAGAATCTCAGGGCTGTACACATCTACCTGTGAATAGTAGGCTAACAGTTTTGCTACATTTTAATTTCTAACACTACATTTAAATTTTTTGATCTGAAAGCACTTCCTAACTTCTGGATCTGGATATAAAAAGGGCCAAATTCTGTAAAAGCACAGAAATTACCAAGTAATCTTTTACTGGCTTCTTAAAGAATTTGTTAGCTCTTCAAACACTCATCTCATAAAAAGCACTGCATTGCCTTGATTGTAGCCACCAAGCTCTTAACATTTTGGGAAAAAAATTCCACAAGGGAAGAGGAAACACTTGCAGTCTATGTCAATAATTCTTACCAGGCAGCTCAAATCACGAGCTTGTTCTGGGCTGGTGAGTCTAAAGTACAGTCTGCTTCCTATTAGCTTTAACATCTAAACATTTAAATAGTCCTATGACAACAGAGCTAGATCATGGCTCTGTTAAGGCTACCCCCTGGTGCGCTAAACATCCATTTAAATGTTCTTTAAGATATCTATAAAGTAATGTGCTACATACTGGCAGGTGGAAGAACAGCTAACGTCTCCATGTGTACAGAAGGATTGGGTATTTAACACATTGTTTTTGCAGTAGCCACTTGGGGAGACAATATTCGGTAGTACCTCACTCTTGCCAGGTAGAGTGAGATGGCACCTTACAAAGGAGGAAAGATAATTAACATTTCTACAGGATTCTCTACTTTTTAATGCTACTTGTAAAGTAGTTTATTTTTGTCTGTTGTCTGTAGTTTATTTTTGTCTGTTGTCTGTTTTGTCTGTTTCTAGTGTCCTGAGACACTAGAAAACATCTTGCAATAAGTTTTAGATTAATGACAATGTTAACATAAATGCTTTTAGTGGTTCAATCAACTGTGGGTTTGCTTCAGAAAATTAAAAATAGTCACCCTGGAACATAAACTGTTTGGATGACATACAATTGGAAATGGTATAGGGAATTATCCTGCAAGAGTTTGCAAGTGTCAGTAGGGAAGTTTAGGTAACCTAAAAAATTTCCATTAATTTCTGCCAAAGAAATGGATACCACACACCGTAATTTACTAAGAATTAGCTTAGAAATAGAATCATAGAATCATAGAATAGTTAGGATAGAAAGGGACCTTAAGATCATCTAGTTCCAACCCCTTCCCAAGGGCAGGGACTCCTCACACTAAACCATGTCACCCAAGGCTCTGTCCAACTCCAACCTGGCCTTGAACACTGCCAGGGACTGAGCATTCACAGCTTCCCTGGGCAACACGTTCCAGTACCTCACCACCCTTACAGTAAAGAACTTCCTCCTTATAGAATCATAGAATGGTTAGGGTTGGAAAGAACCTTAAGATCATCTAGTTCCAACACCAATGTCATAAGCAGGGACGCCTCACACTAAACCATGTCACCCAAGGCTCTGTCCAACACAGCCTTGAACACTGCCAGGGATGGAGCACTCACAACCTCCCTGGCCAACCCATTCCAGTGCCTCACCACCCCCACAGGAAAGCATTTCTTCCTTATATCCAGTCTAAACTTTAACCCATTACCCCTTGTCCTGTTACTACAGTCCCTAATGGAGAGCCCCTCCCCAGCATCCCTATAGGCCCCCTTCAGATACTGGAAGGCTGCTATGAGGTCTCCACGCAGCCTTCTCTTCTCCAGGCTAAATAGTCCCAACTTTCTCAGCCTGTTTTAGTATGAGAGATGCTCCAGTCCCCTGATCATCCTCGTGGCCCTCCTCTGGACTTGTTCCAACAGCTCCATGTCCTTTTTATGTTGAGGACACCAGAACTGCACACAATACTGCAGGTGAGGTCTCATGAGAGCAGAGTAGAGGGGCAGGATCACCTCCTTTGACCTGCTGGTCACTTTTCTTTTGATGCAGCCCAGGATATGGTTGGCTTTCTGGGCTGCAAGCGCACACTGAAGCCGGCTCATGTTCATTTTCTCATCAGCCACCACCCCCAAGTCCTTCTCTGCAGGGCTGCTCCGAATCTCCTGTCTTCCCAGCCTGTAGCTGTGCCTGGGATTGCTCCAACCCAGCTGTAGGACCTTGCACTTGGCATGCTTAAACTTCATGAGGTTGGCATCAGCCCACCTCACAAGCGTGTCAAGGTCCCTCTGGATGCCATTCCTTCCCTCCAGGGTATCCACTGAACCACACAGCTTGGTGTCATCTGCAAGCTTGCTGAGGGTGCACTCAATCCCACTGTCCATGTCAGCGACAAAGATGTTGAACAAGACCGGTCCCAACACTGATCCCTGAGGAACACCACTCATTACTGGTCTCCAACTGGACATTGAGCCATAGACTACAGCTCTTTGCTTGCGGTCAGATCTTCTACAGGAATAGTATATTCATGCTTTTCCTACACACCTACCAAATTTCACTGTCATTTACATCAGATCTTGCATTGATACATCTGTAGGTCTATATCACATCTTTGATTTTTAGCCAGTTTGGCCATACAAGACCATTCCCTCAGCTTAAGATAGGCTTGAGGTTAGCTGTTGTATAGAAAATAACTGTCTCAAACAGCTTTCCTTGTGTTAATTATATAAAAATCATGCAACTGACAAATCACATAAGTGCAGTTAACCCAGGATATGCATTACATTTAATCCTCTTCAGTTCTTTCAGGGAAATGCAAATGATAAAGAATTTTCAGATATTTATACAATCCAGACTATATTTTTAATCATGACTACCACTGGGGAACTCCCATATTATTCTAGTGAAATAAAATTTAAATCAAGAGAGGAAGAGCAGTATAAACCTGGAAGAGGTGATTCAGGCCCTTCTTCCATATATTTGATTGAAACTGGCTCTCAAAAGGGTATTAGATTAAAGTCTTAAAGTATTTGTCTAATCTCCTGAGAAAGATTTCCTGAGAAAGGAAATCTTTATGTTATCCTTAGCAAACTAGAGATAAAATTCCATTTAGGTACTGTGGAAAACAGGACACCTTCAAAGCGTCGCATGAGCATTATTATGCTGAATGTTTAGTACTTTACTCAAATGTGTCAGGCACAATTTCAATAAGCCCCAAAACTACAAAATACTTGAATGACTAGTTATAAAATAAACAGAGATGTTGCAAAAACTATCACTAGAGAAAACACTGGCTAGAAAGCAAGAATAATTTTGTAAACATGTGACAAGAAATTTATTGAAGAGAATAAAAAACCTATTCCTTCACAATAGTGTTTTGAAAATCTATAACTATAAAACTGTAGCTATTTCACACTCTAGTGTTCAATCTGATAAAGAACCTAACCCAGAAATTACTTCACTATACTTTTCAGAGCCCTTGACATAATATATTGTCCTACAGCAAAAAAACCCAAACCACCCTAACTTCCTCTCGTTGAGCCTGTCAAAAAAAAAAAAAAAAAAAAAAAAAAACCAAAAAAAACCAACACCAAAAAATCTCATTTCTCTGTCTTTTTTATACCCCAATACTATGTTTGTAAAAGAATTTTACACACTAAAATGTGACTTTTGCCTAAATTATGATATCTTTCTTGATTTAGAGTAGACACACACTTAGGCAGAATCTCCCAGAAGTCATGCAGTTAGTTTAATGGAAATATACTACCAAAAGCCAGTGGAATTTACAGTGTGTTTAGATAATCTTTTCTCACTCACAGATTTCAGAAGTTGCAAAGGTGAACGTTTTGAAAATTTCCACTTTGCAGATGGGTTATTCAAGGTGCACAAGGACTACCTTATTAGTTCACTACTCATGCAAAACAAGCTGTAGATGGCTTTAGCCAAATAATAGAGCTCTCTTGATTCCCATCTTCAGCTCACATTACTGGTGCTTGCCTCTTTTTGCATCTTAAACGGTTAAGTGCTCTCCCGAAGCAGTACTCATGAATAAAGGTTTAACAGTCCTCCCTTATACACTTCACAACAGAAATTATATTAACTATGCATGTTTTACTAATGAAGAATTGCTTCTTACAATGGGAAATATTCGGTCTTTGCAAAAATGCATTCAACATTTATAAAGAAACTATGAAAATTGTAGTGACATAGTTTTTTATGGTATTGAGAGGTTTGGGAGACATATATATTTACAAGCATATTCAGGCAATTCGTCAAATGAATTTCAGTCTTCAATTATAAAAAAGCCAAAAGGTACTTATACAGGCCAGGGGCAAAGGAATTTACACAGTGGTTTTGATTTTATTTTGCTGGATGATGGTATAACACTCAACACATCACAGAAGGTAATGAGATTCTAGCTTTCACTAAACCCTCATGAGTTTAAATAAGACTTTTTGCTTCTCTACAAAAGATCTTAACTTTCCACTACAAGCAAAGAAAATTGCTTGAAGGCTATTGTGCTTTAACCCCAGCTAGCAACTAAGCCCCACACAGCTGCTCCCTCACTCCCCCCTTGTGGGATGGAGGAGAGAATGGAAGAGTAAAAATGAGGAAACTTGTGGCTTGAGATAAAGACAGTTTAACAAGTAAAGCAAAACACATGCACACAAGCAAAGCAAACCAAGGAATTCATTCCCTGTTTCCCATAGGCAGGCAGGTTTTCAGCAATCTCCAGGAAAGCAGGGCTCCATCAGACTACTTGGGAAGACAAATGCCATCACTCCAAACATCCACCGTTTCTTCTTCTTCAGCCAGCTTTATGTGCTGAGCATGATACCATTTTTATGGAATGCCCCTGAAGTCAGTTGGGGTCAACTGTCCTGGCTGTGTCTCTCATGAACTTAGAATATATCATTCTGTTGCGGTTCAAGCCCAGCCAGTAACTCAGAACCATGCAGCTACATGTTCACTCCCTCCTTTTTCCCCCAACTCCAGGCAGGATGGGGAGGAAAATCAGAAGAATGTAATCCTCACAGACTGAGATAAGAGCAGTGCAATAACTGAAGTGTGATATGAAACTACTACTACTACTATTATTACTATAAAGGGAACTAATAAGGGGAGAGAATATAAAACTAAAAAGAGGAAAAAAATGAGCAACAAAACTTAAACCAATAAACAAAGTGATGCACAATACAATTGCTCAACAGTCGCCAACAGACACCCCAGCCCAGCCGAACAGCAATCTGGGCCTTCCAGGTAGCTTCCCCCAGTTTATATACTGGGCATGATGTGCTGTTTGGGTCAGTTGTCCCATCTCTGCTTCCTCTCAGCTTCCCGTGTCCCTCTTCACTGGCAGAGCATATGAAACTGAAGAGTCCTCGATCAGGGTAAGAGCTACTTAGCAACAAGTAAAACATTGGTGTGTTATCAGCACTGTTCTCAGACTAAAACCAAAACAACGACTTGAGGGAAGACACAGCTCATTTTCACTTTTCCTTCAAAATCTGAAAATATACTTTCTGTTCTTTCAGTTTTACTGAAGGTTTATGCCTGTTCTTAGGTTCCTGTTATTTGTAATGAGTTTGAGAATTGTGCTTTAATCCACATGGACAGATACTATACTATGTAAAGATCAGCCAAAATCATTAAATAGAGGATGAGGATATATCAACATAGTTGTAGGGATCTTTTCCTGGAGCTTTGATAGCAAAGAGATCAAAGAACATTCAGGTGTCTTCATCTTCTCACAAACTAATAGTTTAAATTATTATTCTATGATTAATTGATGAAGCAATATTGGTTTTCCTACTTATGTCTTCACTCTTCTATTTAAAGGTACAGCAATTCAGTAAGGAGTTTCAGTTCCTTCACTGCAAAATTTGTGAGCTTGAATAAACTGCCATTGGTCAAGTTTTCAAAACCATCAGAATAGTTAAGATTTACCTTTCCTTGTAATGCCTGGGTTACTTATGAGCCTAGCTGCTCATAGACTGTCTTTTGCTAATCTAGCACGAGAATTTCCCATGTAACCACCTTGTCCTATACAAGTTACCACTTGGTCAAAGTGACAAAAGCAAATGTGCTCTTGACATTCTGTGTTGCCATTCATAGTCCAGCATCTTTATTTCAATCACTGATGAGGGTTGACTTGACCCAGTAAGTCCACTGTGGTTAAGCGACTGCATTTCACAGACAGCACCAACAGAGAGCACTGGAGAATTAGGGTGGCATTAATGTCAAATGAAAATGTTCATCTGTTCAGAGCATAGCTATCTTAACAGACTGGCTGACTAAAAAATTTATCTGAGCGTAAGATGAAACCTCTGTGTTGACAAAAGAAGTGAAGAAAGCATGCAAAAGGAGTCTTAAAGAATGGATGCCTAAGAAATATAACCACAGCTGCCAACTTTAACCTGTTGATGTCTGGTGTGTCAAATATACAGCTGATGAATTCATGCCACTTTGATAGAGTAATGGAAATAGACAGAATACTAAACATAAGGCAGAGAAAAGTATATCCCAGATCCTTTGGAGAAACAATTACAATCAATCACAGGTGTATTATCTATTTAAACAAAAATGTGCTATTGGATTATCTACAGTCACTTATGCCAAGTTTGAGACACTTTCAGAATCCAAATTCATAGCAAAGGATGGAACAATTTCTAGGGCATTTTAGTCATAGACAGAAGTACACCATACTTATCTATTAGTACAATATACATACTGTAGCTTCTATAAACCCATGTGATCTTATACAACTCATCTGAGATCTCCACTGTGGAATGGATCCTAGCATAAACTGGTTAAAAACTGCAGTTTGGCTCTGTTTTCACTCCTTCTATTTAGTCTGCTTGTACTAGTAACATTTAAAATTTCTGGTCATAGAATACTAGGAAAAAAAAAGAAGTCCAGAACAACACAGAATACTAAATTCATGTTACAAACAACTGAGTGCATTGTACCGTTGCTTTAGATGTATTATTAAAAAAAGTGAAGACTGTTGTCATCAGGTAAGTTCAACTTTTGAAAACAGTGAAACATCAGGACATATTTTTAAATCTGTTAGAGCAGAAGACAAATCAGAGACTCACGGACTGAGGATGACATGGACTGCAAATTCACAAGCTTCTACAATCTAAGTGTAAAACATATCTAACAAATGTTAACTTCAGAAAAAAAACATTAAGTCTTCAAGACAAGAACAAATTTAATGCAATATTATCACTAGACTGAAGAACCGATAGAAATTACTGGTCACTGCCCATGTTTTTCTTAAGCAGTAGCTCCTTTTTTTCTTTACTTTTGCATCACATCAATCTTCCTAGGATTAATCTTGCTAGGCCTAAACAAGGCTGAAAAAAGAAAGGATCATTATCGAGGACAGCACTAACAATCGTCATGGTACAAGCTCTAGTAAGAATACAGTTCCTACCAAAAAATAATCAAATTTGTATTAAACACATCACCAAAGTAATAAATAAAAAATCACCAATGATCTCAGATGACTATAAGTGTCACAGCTCTCCCCTGCACCTGCTTTTATGTTCTGTACAATATTTTAGCTTCCTCTGGGAGCACATTATTGACTTTTGTTTCATAAATGAGAAAAAATGCCAAAAAATATTACTAAATATAGGAATATTTCATTGTATAACTAAACTGATATCAATATCATGGCAACCAAGTCACATAATGACTATGTTGATGACAAATAGCAGCACAACCTGAAACTTTCTTTCTTTAATTAAAGACTTCTGCTAACTTGATTTTGGGATAACATATTAGTGTGATGTGTTATGGTTTATAAAATCTTGACCGCATAAGAAAGACAGAACAAAAAAAAGTAATTCTGTGTCATAGGTAGTCCTGATTTGAGCTCTGTGATTGATAGCTAAAAGGCAAAAGACTTGAAATAGCATCTGTTGGAAAAAAGGCCCAAGGGTGGAAGTGTAATGGTGATTTAACATCAGCCACATCTCAGCAGTATGGTACTTCCCTCATGAGTTCACAGAGATATATATACAGTCTGAAATTTTCATTTGTAGCTAGTTTTATGTTTGATGATACTATTAAATTGGAAATGACAAATTAGGGAATTTTTGTGCTTTTATAGAGGGGGTGGTGCATGTCTGTAACAAGTGAACAAGAGAACAGCCACTGTGACCATAGTTTACGTAAGTCTGTAGAAGCAGATTCTGGGGAAGAAAGGGCACAGCAGCACCTATAGCATGTAATCACATTGGCGTAACCTGACAGCATTCTGTGAGTAATCTTGCAAACACTGGCAGAAACAAACTAGAAGAAGCAAAAATGGTGATGAAAAAGCAGCAAGCCTGATTCTGTCCAACTTCTGAACTGTAGTACACCACAAACATTTGCAGAGCCCTTCTAAGGCTGCAGGTCGCTCAGAACCAAAATCTAGTTTACTGCATACTGTATATCCAGGTATATCTGTCAATTTTGTACAAACAGGGTTATATACACACTGATCAGTGTGTGTACAGCACCTGCAGACACTTCTAGTTCACACTTTGTGCTTTTTCTTTAATTTCTGGGGGGTTGGAGTAAAAGGAGACGCAAGTAGGGGCTTAAAAGAAATCCTAGCAAAGATAAAACATTACCATGTCTCAAATAGTGTCATTTAGAAATATTTCTTCTATGCAAGAGTAAATAAGCATTAGTAGTAAATTAAAAAAGAATAACAATGATACATAGCAGCTCCTTCACTAGGTATTGAGACAAGCATGCTAATGAGCCATGCCTACAGCATGATCAAGCCTACTGAACCTGATTGATAATATGCATGATCATCTTGTGGAGATAGTTTATCACTGTTGCATCACTAAATTCCTTCATAGAGCAGCAAAAACAGGACAAAGTTTTAGAAAAAAATTATAGCATTCTGTTTTATTCTGTTTTATTCTGTATTACTATACCTGGTAAATTTTACTCAAAAACTTGAGACTAATGGATGGACCGCAGAGAACATTTTGTATTACCACCCAGGAGGCTGAAATCATTGATTCTGTGGGCCATTGTTTCCCATCTACCTAAGAACATTTTCCAGCATGAAGGGTTTGCAATGCTGCACTGTACCTGTGACTAGAAAAATGTCAGTGATAACATCAAAGTAATACAGACAGCAGTTTTTCAGAAGAACAGAGAATTTAAGAAAGATCTCCTGGTAAACCAGAAATGTTGTCGTAGCACAAGATCAAAGAAATAGAATTAAAGTCTGCTTTTCTCCTCCACTACTGAAAACCCAAAAGTATTCAGGAGGTCTCCCCTGTTGCCTGTATGTGATTTCCTTTTCTGCTTTCACTGCCACCTCATCTCCTCCTCCCCTCCCCCCCAGTGTGTGCAGGTTATTACCCCACAGAAGTCAGCTTTCATGAAATGCATGGCCTTTCACATCAGCTTCTGAAAGCAGGTGTGCTCACCAGCAATGCACATTTTAATTCTTCCTGAACATAACTGAGACCTGTCTTGAATTCTTTACAACAAACCTCAGCTTCTACATGCAATCCCCCAAACAAAGAGCTTACTTGTGTAATGTAGTAAAGCAGCTTTGTATTGAGTATCACACTTCTTTGGGCAATTACTTTGACTTATCCTAGAAAATTTTATTGATTTTTGTTTATCTCAAAAAAAAGCTCAATGAAAGACTAGAAACTAAATCTGTATAATGTTTATGTAAGACAGATGATAAACAAAAGCTCATATTTATGACAAAAAAATAACTGCATCTGCAAGAAGTACTTGTGCAGGCATTTTCTCCACTTTTATTTGAAAAGCTACATCTACATGCTGACCATTTGGCATCACAAGCTATTCCTACCTTGACACAAGCTACATGACTAACAGAAGGAAACCTTGCAACTAATATGTCTAAATTTCTGTGAGAACAATGAGCAAATTTGTGTCTCATTATCTACCTAGCCATAGCCAAACATGAACTAGAATAGATACAGCAATAACACTCACCCTAAATCCCACAAATTCTATAAGATTAAGGATGATTTTGTAATGGGTGCTTAAGTGTTAACTTCTTAATTAGTATTTTGGCTGGTAAGAAATAATTACAATAAAAGAACTATTAAGTAACTATGCATAATCAACAGGTAGAATTAAGTCTACAAATAGCAACTAGAGTTGCCTGGATTAAGTTCTAAAACCTACTTACGAAGCACAGAAGGTACTACACCTACTTTCTTTTCAGTAGAAGGTCTTTTGAACAGTGCAATTAGCTCATTAGCATTTATGTTTAGAACTGAAATATGAGGTGATTGACATGGAACCCAAGAATTATTCAATCTTATTCAGAAAATTCAGAAACTCTTATGTCACACAAAACTAGCAACAGGGAGACAGAATATGGAATCTGTTCAGAAGGCAGAAGGAAAGAAAAGAGATTCTGTCAATGATGAAGAAAAGCATCAAATGATATATTCCAAAGTTAAGGAGTTTGATGTTGTTTTCTTTTTTTTTAATTTTCTTTTAACATTTTCTTTCAGAGTACCACACACATAACACACATTTTTCTTACCCACCCGCAACACTAACATTTTCAAAAGTGTATTTATTTTTAATGCTTAAAGAATTTTGTGAGTTTTTTTCTTGCAAACATACAGAAGACAGGTGAGGCATTTGACACATAGTCAATAGATAAGACTCAATGTTACCTGAGTTTACATGGACAGACAGGATCTTTTGGAGATCCTGGGCAGAATGATGATGGCACTAAGTTGTAGCTACCACTAAAGCTTTGTTTTTAATAGAATTTTATGATTAGCACAACACAGAATCAGAATAGCATAAGATCAGAGTAGTACAGGATTTTTATAAGCAGAATCAGTGTAGCATGGTTTTGTAAATAGCATAGCACAGAATTTTTAGCACAGCTTAGTTTATGGTTCCTTATTATCTGGATCTTCTGCAGATTGGATCAACTCTTGATATTTTGCTTGCCACGTCAATGAAACAATCATAATCTGGACTCAAAAAGGAGTATGAATCACTCATTCAGTCCTCAGAGGAAGCAGGTGATGGTGCATCCATGATCCAAGCAGATGAGGCATCCATGTTCATGAGGGGATTGTGGAGTTTGCCATCCAGCAGCAGGTCTGATTCAAGTCTCACTTAGGACTTGTAAATGTTAAATTTTATAGACAGTTCTGTGTGCTGTTACACTTCCCTGTTCTCTGATGTGGTTATCATCACCATCCGGTTGGCTGGTTGCCTTACTGCCTTCAAAGCCAGTAAGAAGGAAAAAAGTCAGCCTGGTGCACAGGAACCTAGGGGTTGACAGAATCATTGAATAGTTAGGGTTAGAAAGAACTAGCGTTTGGTTGGAAAGAGTATCTAGCATTAGTTGTTAAGTATGTTATCAGGAGTTAGGAGTAGGGATACCAGCCACAGTTGTATGTCCAGGTGCTGAAATAAGTGGAAAAAAATATTTTGTCTTGAAACAAAATTAAGACTCCTTTCAAGGAAAATCCCCCTTAGCAAGTTTAGAGCCATGTGTCACTCTTACAGTGGCATAATGAATTTCGAAGGCTTCTGAGAGCATCTTGGGAAGTGCTGTAAATACCTATCTTGTCACAGGGTAAGTAACCCATGTTTCAGACAGTCCCTATTTTGTCTTATTCTCTGGTTGAAAGGAAATGTCTTTCCAGATTTTCTGTTGCACCTGGACCTGGGTGGTACAAACCATTTGTTGGTGTCTGTCCTGGGTTCAGGATATGCAGCCATTTTTTCTTCTTAGTAGCTGGTGTAGCACTGTGTTTTTGACTTTCTGCTTGGGAACAGAACTGATAACAGCAACATTTTTAGTTATTGCTCAGTAATGTTTAGTCTGATCAAGGACTTTCTGAGCCTCATGCTCTGCCAGGGAGGAGGGGAGGCAGAGATGAAGCAGGAAAAAGACACCTGACTCAAACTGACCAAAGAGTCCATACCACAGCACTTCATGCCCAGGATGTAACTGGGTTACCCAGAAGGGCTAGTTCTGTGGGGGGTTGGAGGCGGTAACTGGGTTACCCAGAAGGGCTATTTCTGTGGGGGGTCGGGCAGGATGGGGTGAGTTATCTGTCAATGGGTGGTGAGGTGCTGTATTCTCTTCCCTGTTAATTTCCTTTATCATTATTATTATTGGTGGTAGCAGTAGTAATTTGTGTTATACCTTAGTTACTAAACTGTTCTTATCTCAACCTGTGGGAGTTACATTCTTTTGATTCTCTTCTCCATCCCTCTGGGAGCAAGGGGAGGGTAAGGAAAGGGGAGGTTGAGTGACTGAACAAGCTACGTGGCTGGGTTTAAACCACGACAGTGTCATAACAACTTTTCAGAACCCAAGATGGGGAAGGATTGACTTGAAAGAAGTTTATTAATCCTATTCAACTAATCAGTTTAATGAAAGAGAGACTTAAAAGATAAAACAGCAAGTTAACTGAAAAACAGACTTATGTTAACATGTCAAAGTTAATAAACTAATAGGGAAAAAATAAAATATAACTACAGGAAAATAACAAAATGCAGTACCAAAATTATCCATGATAATAATAATAAGCATCCTCTTGAGTTGCTCCAGTACTTTGGCTATTTTGAAGTTAGATAATTGGCCTAATTAAAATCCAATTAAAATAGAAAAAGAGCAGCAGCACTTTCTTCTTCTGTCCTGGTATCATAATTTCTAATTAAGTATGACCAAGACTGATGTGCCTTATGTAAAGTCTGTAGCTCTCTCTATGTATTAGGCATGTGCAAGCATATATACCAGATTGGCCCCTTCTCAGGAGACCTAAATGGGGGAATATCTAGCTTGGGGGTGATAAGTAGCAAAAGACGGGAACCCAGATGCTCAGCCTTTCAAAGACAGCAGATGGCCTTTTTACAAAAGCACAGCTTTATGCACTTAGAGACAATTTTTGGTAAGAGCTTAGACACCAAACAGGTTAGTCAATGATGTGGAGTTTTCTCTTGGGCTTTGAAAATCTAACTCATTTTGCATGTTTGTAAGCATTAGATGTTGTGTGATTGCATTAGCTTAAAAAAAAAAAAAGGTAACTCTTTCTGCTGTGTAAAGACAAAATCATTTCTGAGAACACGACACGTTCCTGCAGTTCTTTTCCCATTTTGTTTCTATGAAGCCAAGTTCTTTACTCTGATTTTCAAAAATTGCTCACTTACACACTTGCGTAACATAAACAGTTTGAAAGAGCTTAAATTCTGTGTGAGTGCAGGTTTGGCTGCACAGAGATCGCCATCACCTTTCATCGACCAGGAATTCTTTCCCTCAGGATGCTTGAAGAGCAAAGAGACAAAAAGAACTGAAGCAGGGTCCCTCTTCTATTCACAGTAATCATCCCACTTCTGTTTCCTTTATCAGTAAATTCTTTCTGTCAGAATGAATGAATGTACTGAGGCATGAGAGAAATATGTTTTATTGCATTCATTCTGAATATACAAGGTTTCTGGCAAGACAAGATTTTTGAGCAACATGCAATAAATACAATAAATACTACTTAGCCTGAAAAGACATTTGCATATGCTGAATCCTAGTCATTTTCAGCACTGAAATATTTAGTCCATGAGTGAGGATCTAAAACCCTTCTAGGCAAGGAAAGATTTTAATTTCTATATGATAAAATTCAAATTTCACCTAACTTAAATACAGCCTAGTTTTACAGTGGGCTCTCCTATGTCCAGAGGCACTGCTGAGAGAGGAAGTCCAGTTGCCACTTCCATTTCCTGCTCCTTCGGCGGTATTGACACAGACTGAAATGTACAACTGGGGAAAGGGTTTTAGTCTCAACTCCTATTGTACAATTTCCTTCTAGCAATCCAAGTAAAATACATAATAAGATAAAGAAGGCCATGACACATTAAATTACAACAGATGAGACCAGGGACTTCAGCAGAAGATCAGAGTGCCACAGGGTATTGAGTATAAAGAAGTCTGGCCATTAAAAGGTTCATGCTTTCCTATGAAAAAAAATGTAATTATCCAGACAATATCATTTGTCTGTGAAGTGCTAAAACCTTGACTTTCTGTGGTGGATTGACCCTGGCTGGACAACGGGTGCCTACCAAGCCACTCTGTCACTCCCCTCCTCAGCTGAACAGGAGAGAAAAAATTATGAAAGTCTCATAGGCTGAGAAAAGGACAGGGAGAGGTCACTCACCAACTATCATCACAGGCAAAACAGACTCAGCTTGAGTAAAATTAATTTGTTATTAATCAAATCAGAATAGAATAATGAGAAATTAAACCAAATCTTAACACCTTCCTGCCACCCCTTCCTTCTTCCCAGGCTCAAACTCACTCCTGAGTTATCTACCTCCTCCCCACAACAGCACAAGGGGATAGGGAATGGGAGTTATGGTCAGTTCATCACACGATATCTCTGCTGCTCCTTCCTCTTCAGGAGAGAACTCCTCATGCTCTTCCTCTACTCCAGTGTGGGACTCTTTCTTCCTCACCTGGGGCGCAGTCCTTCAACAACAGACTGCTCCAGAATGGGTTCTCCATGGAGACACAAGTCCTGCCGCAAACCTGTTCTAATGTGGGCTTTCCATGGGGTCACAGTCTCCTTCAGGTATCCCCATGCTCCAGCATGGGGTCCTCCATGGGCTGCAGGTGCAGATCTGCTCCTCCATGGACCTCCACAGACTGCAGGGGTACAGCTGCGTCACCATGATCTGCACCATGGGATGCAGGGATATCTCTGCTCTCCTGCGTGGAACACCTCCTACCCTCCTTCTGCACTGACCTTACTGTCTGCAGGGCTGTTTCTCTTGCATATTCTCACTCTCTGGCTGCAGTTGCTGTTGTACAGGGGGTTTCCCCCCTTCTTAACAGCTGCTGCTTCTGCTGTAGCTGATGGGGATGGGGATGGGTTTGGGCTTGGGCTTGGGCTTGGGTTTGGGCTTGGGCTTGGGCTTGGGTTTGGGCTTGGCCTTGGCCAGTGATAGGTCCATGTTGGAGCTGGCTGGCATCGGCTTTATTGGACCCTGGGGAAGCTTCTGGCAACTTCCCACAGAAGCCACCCCTCTAGCTCCTCCACTACCATAACCTTGGCTTGTAAACCCAATATACTTTCTTTGGAAAAGTATGCAGTTTTCTTTAAGGCAGTAAGTGCTGAGATTGTGTGATGGAAAAATGTCATGGAATATATTTGTGGGTGAGGAAAGGGGAAGCAGCTCTTTCTTTGTTTGCACATATTTCTATCATCATTTAATTCTTTTTTGGAAATCGATAACTCATAACTGACAGCAGCAGGTTGTTTGGTGTTGTTCTTTTTCTCTTTATTTTTCCTGTAGAGTTGCTGAATATTTGCTTGTCAACACTGGTGGTGAAATGCATTGTTCAAAAGCAATGCAGAAAGAAAATATGTTTTAAAGCAAAAACCAGAACTTAAATAAAAAAACCCTAAAGGTGTTGCAGCATAGTGTTCCCCAGTATACTCATAGTCTCAGCACACACTGTAAGTGATTTCTCTAAGAAAAAAACTCTTCATTCAGTTCTCTATGGGTACATAATATATTTGTGTTTGCTGTAGGCCCCTCCCTCCCCCCCCCCCCCCCACTTCTCCTTTT
>NDXB01017090.1:1137-27841 GCA_002631895.1 Agapornis roseicollis
CCCCCCCCCCCCTTAATTTTCTTGTTCTCATAATATCAGGGGAAAACTTGCAAAAGAAAGAAATGTTGTGTGTTTCCCAGAACAGTGGGAGTGGTCCACAGAGAGAACAGGGATGGAAGATGTAACAAAGCAGGCTTATCATTATATCCAAGTTTAAGAGGGTAAGAGATTTCTATCTTTTTACATAGAAGTCTTGGAAACCCTACGGTGCTGTGAAGAAAAACAGCTTTGCTTATCCCTGTCTAATATCTAGGGGCTTCAGACTACCTCCATTTCTCCCCTAATGCTACACTCCCCTGGTATGCTCTCCCAGGGTCACAGCAGTCATTGCTTCTATTCTGGAAGTCTACCACTTCTGCTTCATATTATATTTCTAATTTGAACCTTCCCTTCTTGACAGCACTACAGGTTTATGTCTTCTGAGTTAGTTGCTCATTTTTTACTCTGGATTGCCAAGAAAATGGTGAGCTTCCCAAGATCAAACAAGGCACAACATGTATCAGAAAATTAATATAAAATATTATAGCATTTTATATTAAACTGAGCCACTTAGGGGAATTTTGCAGCTGCAGAATGGCTGTTTAAAAGGAATGAAGAAAGGCAACATTTCTTAACCTAGGGGCATAACTCCAATTTTCACCTATTTACTCATCACCTCTGTGCAGGTGTAAATAATACAGTAAAAATGACCAAATCACTACAGGAAGGCACAATGGCAGGTTACAGATATCCACCACAAGCAAAGCATATGCTTGAGGGCAAATCTTTTCCCCATTTCCTACATTAGGTATTCATCAGGGTCTGACTAATTGAATGCAAATAAAGAATGTAACAGGGGTTTGCATATGAAGTGAAAATATAGGACGTCTGTCTCTCACAACCTTTCAGTGTGCCTTATGTGACATTAAGCAGAGAAGAGGTTTGCCTCATCAGCTTGTAGGAAACAGTGAATTTGGAGAACGGTGTGACTGAACTAAATCACTCCACTGTTGTAGAAGGTGCTTCTTTGATCCACTTGCACAATCCTAGGTGATAAAATGCCAAGTTGGGTAAAATCAGTTTCAATGCCAAAAAGATGGACTACTGGTGCAGAAGGTCACAAAACACTGTGAATTGCCTTATATCATCTCAGCCTTGAAAGATGATACAGAATATAGGCTGGAACTTTGGAATAAAGCAGACATTGCTAGCTAGCATTATTCAAGCAAGCTGTTAAAAATATAACCTTAACTGCAAACTGTGTACATTTCTGCTCCTTTAGACTTTCACTGCAGAAGTTCTTTATGCTGGGTATTTTTTGTTTGTTTGTTTTTCATTTTCTCAGCAGCCTGATTCAGTAATTGTGCTTAATGTTACAGAGTAGCCATTTTGTGACCTTTCTGGAAAACAGCCACATCAAATCTGAAAAGTCAGTGTCCTGAAACAAGCGTATGTGTTTGCATGTCAGAGTATGTATGAACACCGAAGTGGAAATAAAATCCTGGTTAAAAACATAGCTACGCATCATACCTGCAAGGCTTACAGGGAGCAGCTAAAAACCAGAGATGTTTCCTCCAGTCACTTCCCCCACTCAGCACTCTTTTGCAGAACGCATCTAGGAAAAGCCAAGGGTCATGGGCTGACTTAACTTCGGACCTTACATCAACTTCACAGGTGCTGGATGACAGCCTAGCTTTTACAAAGCCGTTAGACTAAGTTTTCTGTTCTTCTGGGAACACAATCCTGTCTGTCCCTCTTGGCGTGGAGGTCCGACACTGTGGCAGGCAAGAGGAGAGCTCCCAGTCAGCCAGGTAGTAAGGTGGAAAGGAAGAGACCACCTCATACAGTTTGCATGGACTGATTTTCTTCTCTCATGTGATAGGTTGGAGGCAAGCAGATGGAGAGGTGAATTTGAATCACTCTACAATGACAGACCAGACTCAAAGCTTCCAGAAGTCACTGCAAATACTCAAATGTGTTACAGTAGGATTTTCAGACTTAAACAGGTTAGTATGTTATATTTTAATACTACCTCCTGAGCCACCTCTCTGATTCGCATGCATTCACAAGGGTGTCACCATTTGGGGATAAACATGGACTATGTGGCTACAACAGGGTACTCTAAGGAGCTATTGCCAAGCTAAATGTAGAGCAGGGCAGTGTTTAAACCATATTTATGTTTGTCTTATAATTTGATCTAGACTTTGGAAACAAAAAGCTTGAAAACTGCAAACTATAAAGAAGCCCTTTGCTAGCTTTCTACAGACCTCTGTTTGTGAACCATTGCCTTAAAAATGTCATAAATGACAGTTTCAGGAGTAATACATAATAATACAGTAATACTGGCATAATTTATAAAGAACAGCTAATGTGAGAGGGCTTTACCTACAACAGCAGGCATCTAGACAATCACGAGAGGCAAGTGTGACTGGTTCAGCAGTTATCTGAATACTACAAAGGGAAAGAGCTGGACAGCCCCTTCTCTATGATAAATTCCAGGGGCTGTTTCATTCTGCCCTAAATAGACAGGCACTAAGTTCTCAAAAGCCTGTTGAAGACTCACAGCAGGTTGTGCCAATCTATACTACAGAAGAATAATAGGCTAAGATTTTGCTAGAATTAAACAACTGTCCTTAATTTCTGTCAAACAGTAAATGTGTCCCTTTGCTAGTATTTGAAACATGTAAAATGTTGTCAGGGTACACATCCATAGCCAGCATTATTACTCTTTTTTTTCAGCCTACATTCCCGTCCTGCCTCATAGAAAAATCCAGGAGGCAGGAAAGATAACACTGAGTCCAGACCTTGAGAAGAGACCCCCATTACAAACTCTACTGAAGAGATCTTCTCCAGCAAGATCACAGGTCTCATGCTTTAGTCATGGCCTATCCCTTTGCCATCAAGTTCAGAGAAAGTGATCTGTGACAGCAAAGTGGTTTATTTCAAGTAAGCTGCTCATGACAACTACAGAAACCTCCAGGATTACAGTGCACAAACAATGAGAGAAAAGCTGCTTCGAATAATACATCCAGACAATGGAGTTGCCATTATGGTAGCAATGCAAAACATGGACAGGGATTGGAATGAAACGTGTGATATCTGTATGCTTTGGAGGGTTCACGTGTGCCGAATTTGGCAGCATGAATGTTCATTTTGCTTGTTGCTCCACCCCTTGAACAATGAGGCTAAACCCCATATGTGCAGGAGTTGGTAGAACACAAGCAGTTTTGCTAATCACACTGCATGCAAAAGCAAAAGGACAAAGGAAACTACTAATGCTTAGACTAGCATTGGGGAAATAATTAAGCATGAATTAAATATTGTATATGGATTTGAAATGAATGTTCTTGGAGACAATTGTTCTGTTTCAGTTGTGCTGCTTCCCCTAAGTTTCACAAAGTAATTTGCATGTAATTTAAATAAATACCATAAATTATTACAGATTTGTTTTTGTTTACCTAAACCAAAATGCTCATTTCCGTAACTGTTTGGATTGCCTGGTGAGTGAAACGCAGAGGTCTGAGAGGAAACTTCTCTCCCTAAAATATTACAATATTACAGACTGAGCCAGAAAGCAGGTCCCCAAAAGGAAATCAAATGAATGAAACACAGAAATCCAGAAAAGGAGAGTGCAAGATAGCCTAAGAAGATACGAAGTTTCACACCCCTCTGCAGGATCCTAGAGGGCCTGTTGGCCGCTGCAAACTAAACACAGATGCTGTCACCTGCAAAGCCTGGTGCCCTAACCATCCGCAGAAGGAGGAATTTAGTATCTAGTCTAAACTTTGATATTCTGGCTGTAAGACACTAAGTATCATTTCAGCTTCTGACCTGTGAAGACTGGTTTCGGGTTTCCTCCACAGTGCTCCTATTTACATCTGGTTGCTCTTCCCAGACAAAAAGGGAACCCAACAAATATCTCCCTCTCTCCTCACACAACCGCGGACTGCTTTTCCCCGTGGCCTGTTATTAAATGTGTCCAACATTACAGATTGCAGACCAGATGAACTCATTAAACGGATGTCCTGTAGTTGCAATTTCTATGGCTGTTTTTTGTTTTATAAACTGAGGGATTCAACCTGCTCCCCATCTCAGACACGCAGGCATTTACTTTCCTGAAATTTGCTTAGTGGAGTCCTACGTTTTAATTCATCCCAAAGGAAGTAAAATTGTCTGGGTCTAATTTCATGATTTCCAGATATCACTAGGGTGTGCTGTAGATCATGAAATTGCAGTAAAGCACAGTTAGCAGGGAAAAATCTAGCTGCTGTACTAAGTATTTTAAATTAGTTACAAACCTAGTAAGCAACCCAACACTGACTCAGATTCCTTTCAGCGCAACATAGACACTCAAGAGTAATGGAACACCTTAACAATTTAAAACATTTTTGTTACACAGGCTTGGTAAACAGAGTGTGGTACACAACAGAAAACTAACTGGCGTCATGCAGATAATCATATGCCTAGATGGCATATAAGTAGCTAAAATTCAGGCATGTAGACTGGTGGGAATCGATAAACCAATCCCAAATAAACCAGGAAGCAAGCAATAAGGAATTCTTTGTGGAAAACCTTATTTGGAAAAAAAATAAAATAGTTACAGGACTATGTAAGTCCCTGCTGCTTACAAGGTTGAGTCCCAGGCATGCAGTCAGGGAATGAATAATGATTATTTATACCATTTAATGCATATAAACAATGGCGCTGAAATTCCCAGTGAGGATAACAAAACAAATTCATCACAGGAGACTGCACCTGCCAAGTATCAGCTCTTAGCACTTAGTGACAAGGAAAGTGGCAGCTCCCAGCTCTGGGCTTCCAGCCCCTGCAGGAGGTGGGAACCCTTGCGACACCCTACATACACCCAACTGCTGCTCAGCACTTGGGAGGAAGCATCTTCCCACTCTTGCACATATGACCATCAGCCTGGGTTAAAACCTATAGGCTGGTACCCTGTCCTTCAGTGCCCATCGACTTCCAGTATAGTCATGGAGTGATGGTAGGATAATGAACCCAATACACTAAGGATGCTGAATCAAAAGAGATTTAAACACAAGCTTAACTTTAAGCATATATTTACACTAATAGCCACAGACTCAAATGCAAATTTAAAAAGAAACACCTATTTAAACACAAACAAAAGCTTAAATGGTTTACTGCCTGAGGCCTGAGCTGTCAAGGCATATCCTGTATGCCACAGTGGTAACAGCAAACAGAATTATCAAGTGATGCTTCAGCAGGCTGTTCCAACAGTTTGGTAATCTTACACCATGCACCACATATTCATTATAACAACAATTTGTATTACTATTTGTAGCATCTAGGGAACCCCAATCAGGGCTCTATTGAGTTTCAGACTGTACAAGCACAGAAAAATAGGATGGCTTTTATAATGAGTACATCACAAGCCCCACTACCATAATTAACATTGATTAGAATCAATGCAAACAGCATGGGAAGACAAAGATTGAGCCAGTTTGGGAGCTGAGGTACTCTCTCACCCTTTAAGGTGGATCCTCTGACTCCCAACTGCAGAACAGAGGGGAGGTTGTTGTGATGGGGAAGGCTGTGGTCTTCAGTGCTACCAGTTAGCAGCTCCCATGAACATCTCATCCTGTTCTGGGACACGGGATTCCAAGAGGCATCTTTGTCGCTTACTAATCTAGTCCCTATCACAAGCAACTACATCACACAACCCTGCCCTTAAAATTTTGAAGAACCATTAGAAATCAGTTAAGAGTGGTTTTCTTCCTACTCAGGGCATAAGCCTATGCAAATGTTATCTAGGTTGGCTAAACAGTTAGACTGTACTGTATATCCTTCTGCTTCAAACTAAATTCAAACTAGATACAAAAGAAAAACTGCTATTCGCTGTCACAAGTCAGTACTAGCCTGAAATGGAAGGGCTAGAATTGACCTAAACCAAGAGTCTGAGCCAGACTTTCAGGGTATTTAAATACACTGAAGTCAAAATATCAGCACCAGGCCTGCTCCCTCATGCCTGAACCGAGTATTTCCCCTCCTTCCCCAAACCCCTCCACCCAGCATTTGTTACTCTCCCTCAATACCATTGTGAAGCTGTATACTCAATCAACATAAATTCTGATCAAAAAGGACTGTTGGCAACCTCTGATCTACTTAATGTATCAGAAAAACACCCCCAAAAAGCCAGATCCACTTCAATGAAACATCAAAAGAGTGACCTTAATGGACATGGGAAGTGGAGATGCATGTAATAAACTTCCTCCAATATACAGTCCTTGCTAGATCTGTGATTACCATATGCATCATCTCGTTCCAGGCCCATGGCATTTTCCCAGGTTTGCCTTGGATACTAATGCAGTTTTTTCCTTTCCAAGTGTAGGAAAGTGTGTTGAGAGCTTTGTAATGCCAGTAAAAAGATAACATTTTGGAATGGATAGTGTGAAATCCTAGGGTTAAATATTTTGTTTGTGTTAATGAAACTACCTTCATTAACCAAACGAGATTTGAGACCCAAAACTTCCCTATGAAACATCCTCTCCCCAAAATGTTTCTGCCGAGTTTGATTGCATGACCTTACAAAATGCAGCGACCTTGATTTTCACTTTTATACTCAGTACCATGGGAAATACATCCACAGAAAATACATTCACAGTAGACACCTTGTTCAGCTCTCCATGCCATCACTTGTGTTGCAACCTAACCTGCCATCTGGTCTATCTTCAGACTTGCCACATGTCTCAACAGTTCTCACATGCATGAAACTGAACATGCATGTAAATCTTAACAGGATTATGTTGTAGCCACAATTTCAGATGCAATGGGGATATGCTTGCATGTTCAGCTGTAGTTAGGTTCCAATGTTTTGCTACTCTTTGCCATTCTGGTAAAGGATTCTTCCTACAATTTCACTCACAGGGAGATGAAAGATAATTCTATAAAGCCTAAAAATAAACTTGGATCTGCTAAAAAATTCATCATTTCACTCCCAGGCTTCCACCAGCTGGGCTTGTCTGCTTTAGGTTTGCCACCCCTGAGAGCTACAAGCATGACTTATAAAGATGAGCAAGTTTACATGAGAATGATGAAGAGATCCATTTTTTTTTAATCTTTACTTTGCCAAAATACTGTCTGGGGCACCTATTACTGGAAGACATTTATTTTTTGGCGATTTCTCACTTTTAATACTATACTTATGTTATTTGCAGATTTGGAGAGGTAATGTCCAAATACATATGCTTCTCTACATTTATTTCTTTCAGGTTTGCTCATTACTTTTGTTAAACTATTTAATTCTCAAGGATCTACTGGGGATACAGTGAAGACCCCCTGAACACCAGTTAAGAATAAACCTGTAATGAGAATAAATTACACATGCCTATCAATTGCTACAAGTCCTGCAAGGAGGGAGACCTTTCTCCGTAAACATCTGCTGCAGAATTAAATCTGAGACATTAATAAAAGCCTTCCCCACCCAAATCAAACAATGGAAGTATAACAGTTATCCGAACAGTTAAAAGAATAGACCTTTTAAATAAATAAATTTGCACTTCACCAATTTATGTCACTGTGGTACTTAAGGCAAAACCTTTTAAAGGAATAGATTTACTGTGCATACAGATCTCCACTGGGTATGTGTAATTATGCAAAGGAAAGGCATTACTTTTAAACTGGATGAATGGCTGATACTTTTTGATTTACAGCTAGAAACAGAAAAATGGTAATGGCATGAAATAAGCATTTGCAAAACCGTTTTGGCAGATGGAAAATGTTTGATTTACCTAGGGCATCCATCAGGTTCTATATTTTAGATCAAAGGAGATAAATGGAAAGGCAAATGGATATTTGGGGATAAAAAAAAAAAAGAAATAACTGCTTTTCTGTCAGCCCTGCTAGTAAGTTAAATGTTTGGAGGGAAAAAAAAAGCCTAAGGCTTTTTGGATGGAAGGAAGTCACAATTGATCACTGCTCTGGCAACTACAGCTTTTTGTATTTACCTGGAAAGGTGAGGATTGCATGGAAGTAGTTGTAACTTTCTTATTCTGGGCCTGATTTTGAGACGTGATTTGAAGGAAGCTGGCAAAGCCCAACACTTCCACCTGACACTGAAAATGGATAAGGCACACCATGGCTCATATTTTCCTCTCAACTCCAAGCTGTTCACTCTCTTTCCCTCTCCTCTTCTGTCTTGAATTCTTACTTAAGAAAATACATCCCAGTCAAGACCTCCTTCCTGGCAATTCTAACCCCACTGCCTTTTCAGATCCTTTTGAAACCTGTGTAATAGGAAAGCCCACTGAAGTAAGGCTTGTTGGACTTTTATCTGTGACAAATGACACTGAAGAATCAAAAATCAGCTTCTTTCTAAGGCAGTATTCTACGGCATGCTTTCTGAGCAGTCCACAGTCCTGTTCTGAACTTCTATGCTGAAATGCATCACTGGGAGCTGCATAGTGTATGCCTTGTGTCCAACCCTTAAAGCATCACTAGACCTGTGGTACATGTGTTGCACTAGATGGTGTAAACATGCACAGTTAATCAGAAATGGTGGTTGTGCTTGTGAAAATCCCACAAGAGCACATGCATAACAGCCCCACCAGATTCACTGTGAGTGTGAAAGTGTTGTGGAGTGAGCATTTCCAGCAAGTGTCAGGTTTGCTGTATAGGCATGGTAGGAGTTATTTCAGCATGGTAGGAATTATTTCAGCTCACGTGATGAGGGAAGAGCTGGCATTAGAAGACATCCAGAAATCCTGACAAACATACACAATCCTTGAACATGACCTCTCAACAAAATGGCGGGGGAAGGAGATGACTGAAGAAATTCAACATATGTCCTTCTGCCCGCTCCATCAGGAAATAACACAGAGAATGGTATGGCCTTCCCAGCTCTCTGAGCAGCAAATCCATCAGCTACTTCTGCATCTATTTATCCTGTGGAAGGGTTACCCAGCTCTTAATAGGCCAAAGACCAATCAAAACTCATATATTTTGCCCAAATAGGTAAAAAAGCCATCAGGACTTATAATTGCACAATAACAGATCTGGCTGCTCTCTAGAATACTCATTTCATACATTTATCATTACAAAATTAGCAGACATCTACTGCTGACTTACATGGCCTGTCTTTCAACTCAGTAGCTTATCCTTGACCACTGAAATACTGGAATTGGTTACCCACAGACATTGTGGAAACTGCATCTTTGCACATATTCAGAACCTGTCTGGACAAGATCCTGAGGAAACTGTTCTATCTGACCATGCTTTGAACTGGGGGGTTGGACTAGGTGATGCTCCTTCCAACCTCCACTATTCTCTAATTCTGTGATGAAGATCTTTCCCTCCAGTTTTCTAGATGCACTTGCCTTCCAAGAAGTAATTCATTGATCATGACCCTACCATAAGCAGTAGTTATTGTTATACACAGAGTTCAAAGATGCTGGATTTGTGGAATGGTCCAAATCCTCTCCAGTTATCAACAGAAAATGAACAAAAAATATCAAGTGTTACCAACAAAAGAGATCAAGAAGGAGGATGCTAACCCTCTGCTGCTTTCCAATACCTGTGACTGGTAAACAGCACTTATACATAAGGCTTTTCATACACAGTTCTACAGGTGAGGTGAAAGCCAATGCATCTTCAGACAAGGCTCAGCAAGCAGCACTGGACCTTTTGTGCCTATATGTCCTCCACTCTCCCCAGGATTATCTTTAATTATGCCCCTCTGAAACAGCAAAATTGCTACAGACTTCCATGTACATAAGCTCTTAAAATCAAGACTCAAGTCTAAGAACACCAAATGCAGGCCTTTAACAGTCAGTGTACATGTGCAAGCTGAAGATTTGTGCACATCCAGGGATATCTGAAAGTTAAACACTTTGTCTGTAGAAAAAATCATTGCAAGCTCCCATGCAAGGAATCAAATAAGTGCTAAAATATTGAGCTAGAAGTAAGGCCAGACTGTATTTCTCCTCCTGTAATAAATCAGCACTATATGTATATATTAAATCCAATCCCTTGAAGTGTCCAGTTTCAGTGATAAAAACTTAGTGAGCAGGGCAGAAGTTACTGGGCAGAGATCGATACGCTTGCTTGTTGTCCTTGATTGGCAATAATGCGACATTTTCTCCTTGACTGTAAAGGCGCTTTTGTGATTTGGGAGCATAAAGAAATTCTGTACTTGACAGATTTATATAGTAGGAATACACTAATGTCCTTTGACCTGCTTAAGAATAAATACGACCTACCAAATTGTCATTTTTATGGGTATTTACAACTGAGGCACTTTGTAAACCTAAGAACTAATATTTCCCAAAGGAAATCTGTACTCTCAAATCTTGATAAATTATTGAAAAATACAAGCCACTACCAGCCCTACAAATTTTCTCTTCTATTTCTCCTATTTTTAGTTACATAGGAGTTGTCAGAGCAGATTGGACCACTGATCTATTTCATCAGGTATGTTGCTGCAGTCATGGCTAGTGCTTCAAAAGAATCCTATATCTTTGGCCATTTGCTCAGGATGGTGTACAAAAGAAGTTCTTTCCTGAAACCTGAAGGTTTTCAGTAGTAATTGAAATATTAGTCATATAATTCTTTAAACTCTCAAATTAGAAAAGTATTACAAAATACGATTTCTACAGCCCAAATGCCAGCAGCTGCATTTGCTCCTGTGAATGCTTCAGTTGATACTTCAAAGATACAGTGCCAGGAGTGGAATAAGCCACCCGGTTCACCCAAACTCCAGAGCTATCCACCACGGATACTTTATACATTTCATAACTCCTTACTGACCAACTACATCCCTAGTTTCTTACTTCCTCAGGCCAAGTGACCCAGGAAGCCTATACTTGATTGCTGTATCTTGGCTCCAGTTCATCTTACCTGCCCACACACTTGACACATAAATTTTTCTATCACCTTTATGTTGTCTCTGCCCACAAAGGCTTTCAGTACAGACAAACTAACTACTCACAGTGGGGAGATGGAAGCTAATAAGACTATGACCTTTGCCCTTCAGAACCTTCCTCTGGAAGATGACAGCACACAACTATACTTTTATAGCTTGGTCTTAAGGAAACAGAAGGTTTTGACATGAAACTGGTTATTAACATTGTCATCCCTAACAGAAGACTTGGAAGCTATTTCCTTTTATCTTTATTCTCCACCTGAAAGCTGACAAAAAAGTCAACAATATTCAGGACTGTATCAAAGACAGGAGACCTGCAGTGTTTTTCCAGCAGAAGCTTATTGTTTCTCCTCTTGGTTATAACCCTCTGCAACAGTACAGATCTTCTCAAAGACTTTCAACACATCAGATTTTGACTAAAGCATCATGACGTGGCAGTCATCTCTACTTCTGCTCCATTTCTAAGGGCAGCTGCTTTTCTATTTTTCTTTGCGCATCTGTGGACAACAAAATCTTTTCTTTATCACAAGAATGTCTTCATTAAATCAGTTTTTGCCTTCAGCTTATTCTTAGTCTTCTGCATACTATAATCTATGTATATGCACAAGAAAGGCTTGAGAGGCAAAATGAAAAAGCAGGAAGCTGGAATAAACAATGAAACAGGAACTGCAGGAAACTTGAGCATCTTTTCTTGCCCTTACTGTGCTGCCTTCCTTTTCATCCCTGCTTACTGCCAAATTTGAGATTCCTCCTATATTTGCATGAAACATAATTTCCAAGTTGGTGTTCTGTGACCTCATTCTGATAGCAGTATGACATGGCACAGCTAAAAGACTGACTGTAGCACAAAGTTGAACAGTTCTGACTTTACAATCTTGAACACTTAATTTTTGTATCAGATTTGGCAAATTTAGATATTTACAATTTCTTGTACACTTGATGTTGTTCACCAAGTAATAAAAAGGTCCTAAATACCTACTAATTCATCAGCTTCTACCCTCTACACTGAATATTCCAGCTCCCTTTTCATAGGTAGTGGGACAGAAGTACATGTTGCATTTTAATATACAAAACATCCAGTGACCCAGTGATCCACACAAACATGGCATCTCTGTCCCATTCATTTCAAGGAGAGTGATGTCCCTTGGATAAAGAAATTATGAAACACTAACCTCTGTTGCCTGACAATTTATTTTGTGAAACAAGGAAACTTTGATAGTAACAGGGAAGGGGGATGTTAAACATACAGTGTAGTAGCTTCACCCCAAACCAATAAAATCCCATTTTGATATCTGGAAAGACACCTACCTGTTAATAAGATCAACAGATTTTTAATCAAGTTAATTGCCCTCACACATCTTTTCCTACCCTCAAGTGCATCTTAGGCTCTCCTTACCTTTACTACTTCTAAAGCTTCAAACTGTAAGCAAAGAAACACACTATGTTGTGAAGTGCAATTTATGCCTCATGTGGAAGGTTTTCCTATTTGCATTGCAGAAACTCTTTTCTCCCTAACGTTATCTGTGCATTTAAAGATTGGGGTGACAAACATCTGTTACTCTCAACATTTTACCAGAAACCATTTGGCCTTACTTTTAGCTCAGTTGTGCCAGGGGGGTTTAGATGGGATATTAAGAAAAACTTCTTCCCCCCAAAGGGCTGTCAAGCATTGGAACAGGCTGTCCAGGGAAGTGATGGAGTCATCATCCCTCGAGGTATTTAAAAGATGTGTAGATGTGGTGCTTGGGGACATGGTCTAGTGGTGGACGTGGCAGTACTGTGTAAACTGTTGGACTTTATGATCTTAAAGGTCCTTCCAACCTAAATGATCCAATGATTCTGTCTCCTCTATTTGCTGAAGACCTCCAGAGGCTGACAGGAAGAAGTGATCTTTCTCCGACTGTAAGCGAAGCACAGGGGAGAAAGGAACTCCTCTACGAACGCTGGAATATTTCAGTGCCCCAAAGGCATCTGTCTGAGATAGTGCATGGGCAAGTAGCAACTTTGTCAGATGAAGAATAATCCAAGGACAGTGTCTAATTGGTGTGTCTAGACCTGAGTGAGAGTGTGATAAAGTCTTTTTGACAGAGGAAGACAGGAATATGAATGCAGTCAGGAAACTATGCAAAATTTTCAACTTAATATTGACCAAGTATGGACTTTTCAACAGAACAGTCCTAACCAGCCACCATATGAGAATAATATGACTGAAGTTATTAGTCCTATCATAGGTCTTTTAAGGACATCCTAAGGGAAATAGGCTAATATTGCTAAAGCAAGTGTTCAAGGAGTCAAACAATCTTTGTCACTAATGTTCAAACAATGGTAAAAACTAGGGAAAAAGATGGAACAAAATTTGATTATGCCTCAATATGAACAATTTCTTGCAAGGCTCAGTGCAAGCACTGGTTCTTATAAAGGCAAGGAACTAATGGGTAGGTTTTCCTGACACCCCTATGGCAGGACTCCAGCTATGTCTCTCTCTGAAGGATTGTAAGTACTCACAGTATTTCTACAAGTGCAGACTGTAGAGTTGAGGGGAGGGTCAGTTATATGACACAGCATGGCATTTTAGCCCTTAATAAAATATCTCAGCCCAATTCTCCACCCTTTCTGAAATATATAATTTAGGTTGCGTAGATAAGGACTGCAATTGTGCAAGAATACAAAGCCATGGACAGTTGTGTTCCTATACTCAACTTTCAAGTTTGTTGGCACAGCAAACTCTGACTAGATGAATCTCTGAAAATTATCAATAAATCTGACAAGCTCACATATTTGCAGCACTGAAATAGGTAAAAAAACATTTGTCTTATTAGCTCCAGATGAAAATATTTAAGCTTTATGAATGGAATTAATAAGGGTTTATTAGGAAAAAATAAGGGTTTATTAGGATTTATATGTTGATTTGGACCACAAAGTCAATTACTACCAGTGAGCTTTACTTATCTATAATGTCACTTGAGACCCTGTCCTGGGTTCAGCAATAGCAGTCAATTTTTCTCCTTCTTAGTAGCTGGTGCAGCTCCGTGTTTTGACTCAACCTGGGAACAAAACTGGTAACACGGATGTTTTTAGTTGTTGCTAAGTAATGTTTATTCTGACCAAGGACTTTGTGAGCCTCATGCTCTGCCAGGGAGGAGGGGAGGCTGGGAGGAAGCAGGGACAGGACACCTGATCCAAACTGACCAAAGAGGTATTCCATACCATAGCACGTCATGCCCAGGATGTAACTGAGAGTTACCCAGAAGGGCTAGTGCTCTGGGAGTTGGAGGGGGTATTCGGTCAGCGCTCAGTTGGGTTGGGGTGTCGTGAGTTGTCTGTCAGTGGTTGGTGAGATGCTGTATTCTTTTCCCTTGTTATTTCCTTTATCATTATTATTATTGGTGGTAGCAGTAGTGATTTGTGTTATACCTTAGTTACTAAACTGTTCTTATCTCAACCTGTGGGAGTTGAATTCCTTTGATTCTTCTCCCCATCCCTCTTGAAGCAGGGGAGGGCAAGAAAGGGAGCTTGAGTGAGTGAACAAGTTGCGTGGCTGGGTTGAAACCATGACACTGTTCTGATCAGACAAAATGGTTGTGGGTAGAACACACTCTGTGTGCACGCCACCATGCTGATCCCCATCACAATCAGCAGGCAGGTCCCAAGGGTACCCAAAGGCCATTCAAAACCTTCAGAACCCTCAGGTGCTGTTGTTGTGCTTGTCACCGGTGCTGCTGTAGCTGCTGTGCTTGTCACTGGTGCTGCTGTAGCTGCTGTTCTTGTCACTGGTGCTGCTGTAGCTGCTGTTCTTGTCACTGGTGCTGCTGTAGCTGCTGTGCTTGTCACTGGGGCTGCTGTAGCTGCTGTGCTCGCCGGCTCTCCCACCGCCAGCTTCCCTGTTCCTGAGTCCAGCTCTTCCTCCTCTGCCTGGCTGGGGAATGCTCCGCGCTCTCCTGCATCCTCCTGGGGCTCGGCCTCGTGGCGCTCGGTGGGCGGCTCCCGGGGAATGCTCTCGGCCGCCGCCGGGCTGGGCTCGGCCGCGGGGCTCGGCTCCTCCGCCTCCTTCTCCCGCTGCTCGGCTCCTCCCTGCCACCCTCCGGCCCTGCTCCCGACGCACCTTGGTCCCCGGGGCCGCGCTCCCCTCCCGGGCCGCTCCGGCTGCCGCCGGCTCCCGAGGCCGCCCCCCCTCATTGCAGGTCATTGCCATAAAATACAATGGAACAAGAACCTTTGCCCAAGCTCCCTCCCAGGTAAACAGCAACACAGAAAATACTGGCTCTAAGTAAGATACAACATTCTGAAACTGTGAGGTCAAGAGAAACATTAAAAGCCAATAAATCAGCATTGTGACGAGTGACTATTAATCAGGTCAGATCTGTCGTTATCTTAACCCTTCGTGCCCCACGTTGGGCACCAAAAAGAACTGTTGTGGTTTAAACCCAAACACACAGCTCGTTCACTCACTCAAGCCCCCTTTCTTGCCCTCCCCTGCTTCCAGAGGGATGGGAGGAGAATCAAAAGAATGCAACTCCCACAGGTTGAGATAAGAACAGTTTAGTAACTAAGGTATAACACAAATCACTGCTGCTACCACCAATAATAATAATGACGAAGGAAATAACAAGGGAAGAGAATAAACACCTCACCAACCATTGACAAATAACTCACGACACCCCACCTCAAATGAGCACCAACCGAATACTTCCTCCAACCCCCTCAGAGAACTCACCCTTCCAGATAACTCCCAGTTACATGACGTGCTATGGTATGGAATACCTCTTTGGTCAGTTTGGGTCAGGTGTCCTGTCCCTGCTTCCTCCCAGCCTCCCCTCCTCCCTGGCAGAGCATGAGGCTCACAAAGTCCTTGGTCAGAATAAACATTACATTACAACAACTAAAAACATTGGTGTTGTCANCTTCCTCCCACCCTCCTCCCTGGCAGAGCATGAGGCTCACAAAGTCCTTGGTCAGAATAAACATTACTTAGCAACAACTAAAAACATCCGTGTTACCAGTTTTGTTCCCAGGTTGAGTCAAAACACGGAGCTGCACCAGCTACTAAGAAGGAGAAAAATTGACTGCTATTGCTGAACCCAGGACAGACCCCCATTTTACTAGGTATCTTTCCTGTGCTAAAGGTGATACTGAATCTTCATGAAGTGTAATTTTCTTACACAGGTGGACACTTACATTTTCTCTGCTGGTTCGTAAGTTCCCAGCAAGAACCACACATGAGGTTTGCATGCACATGTGAGGGAACTGAGCTGTGGGCTATTATTGTTGTATTTTCACAAGCTATTTTTAATTCTTTTCTGTTCAGCACAGAGTGGACATAAGTATAGTAACTATGCAAGAGCAAAACCTGAGAGAAAGAAGAAATCCAATAAGAAAAAGAGGCCACTATCTGACATTTTAAAAGGGCAAATCGAAAGCAATCAACACCCAACAAAATGCTCTATGTAGGATGAGGTGATAGCTTAGGATATACTTAGGATACTGTAATGAGGCTAACAAGTGCTGTGTGTTTTAATGTAAATTAACACAAGATAATCTCTTCACATATTTAAGTGATGCACTTCAAATTAATTAATACATATTTAATAGAAGTCTTCTTGAACAGCTGTTATTTACTTCTGGAGTTTCTACACATTAGCATTGCCTGCTTTGTTCTCCTCTGAAGTTGTTCATGCTCCAAAGTACTTTAACAACTTGGGCTGTATAAAAATTGAACAGTCTTCCCAAAAGAGACAGCCTTTCTGATAACTTAATATTTTTACATTAAGTATTCAAACACTTCCTGAACAAAAGGTCAAATTCAACTTACAGCATCTGTGTGAAACAGGCAAGCAGATGCTTAATGCTGCTAGACAAATACTTTCAGCACAAAGAATGATAAAGAGTTGGCCATCAGTCACATTTCCAGGCTTTAGAATCTGCTTTCCCCTACTTCTGTTCCATAAATTCTGCACTTACTGTTCACATGTAACAATACAGACCAAAAATACGTCCTCTTCCTTTTGTAAGTGTTACACAGAGGTATGCTAAATGAAATCCTGGCAGTGGAAGTGCTGTCTACAGTGTTCCTTGCATGTGATGAGCATTACACCAACTCATGAGGGTTTTTACAAAGACTACTACTTCTAACATTACTCCATTTAGACCTTGCATACAGCATTGAAGGAGTTCTCATCATCCCTTTTATACAGATGAAAACCCATTTGAGTTCCATTCACTTCTGAGTTTTTTGGATGTGAATGAGTAAAAAACAATTCAAGAAAGATGCTGGCAACACATTATATTTTCACACTCACAGTGATGAATGTGACTTTTGGCAACTGCAATCAGTTTCTTTAAAGATAATTATTGTCACAGAACAATCCTTAGCAGTGTACTGGTTGTAGTTTTCAGCTGACTATTTGAAGATGGCTACTGTTCTTTGGGTTCTTCTAAACTCCATACAGCTAAAAGATTGAATTCAAGGGGAACCTCTCACAGCACACATAGTAAGACTGTAATATTTTCCCTCTACATTTTACAGGAAAAAATAAATATCTGTGTTTAGCTGTCAGCTTTGGTAGAAAGGTTTCCATCATAATTACACTTTGTGTACTGGAGGGAACCTGGCAGGTTTTAACATCACTAATACTAGTCTGGAGAGGTACAAAGCTGTAGGAGCTTGCTGAAAAATAACAATAAACCTTTATTAAAATTTCCATTTTTTGTGAAAACATTTTGACGAAATTCCAAATCTACTTAAAATGTAATTAAATATTTACTTTTACTACCTAATAAGTATTGTAAGTAAATCAATTTCCCAATTATCCTAAATTTTTACATGGGCTACAATTACTACATTTTTGTAATAAATGCACAATTCTAATGAAAAAAAAAAATAATGATCTTGAACTTTAAAAGAGCCCTTCATTTGAAGAGATGAAAAAGCTGTACATTCATTCATTTATTATGTCTTACAACCCTCATGTGATGCAGGTTCTATTATCATCATTTTACAGATGGGGAAACTGAAAGAGTAATTAACTTGTCCAATTTACAATACTCTTAGCTGTAAACTAAGGGCATTCTATTGGAATCACAGCAAAACAAAACTCAGCTCACCTGTGATGGGTATTTACTACACATTCTTAAACTCCATAGCATTTTACTTATAGGAGAGAATACATTAGACAAGCCTTCAGAGAGTTGGTTTTGTGCTAATGCTGGCTCTGAGTGCCACCGACACGTGCTGCCTAGAAGCATGTATCAGAGCACAAGTTTATTGTAAGTGCCACCATGTTTCCTAGCTAGTTATGGAGATGATGGGTGTTTTCATTTCAAGTTATTAGCCCTTCAACCACACATTTGTGCTTTAATTCTGTATGATGTATCATAATACATTTATACACACACATACACAAAAATACTGTTTACTGACAATTTCATTCTCTCAGTTTACGTATGTGTTCCATAAATTTCTTTACTCGGTCAGGATCAACAGCATTTGCCCAATAACCTTCTCTCTTGAAATACGAACCAATTATTAGAGCATTTGCATCCAAGTAATTTGTCACGTTCTCCAGAGTCACTCCAGACCCAATCAGCACAGGAATCTTCACAGTATTTTTAACCTCTGGAAATAAGAAAACCAAAATTACGGTTAAGTCCATCTCTGAAACTCTACCAAGACTTTAATTTACACAGTTTTTCAACCATAAAGTTGAGGATCAAGAAAATAGTGATCACAGTATTTCATACTACTTCTATAGAGTGGAATAACTTCTCTAGAAAAAAAACCCTCCTTTAGCCCTCGCTATTTTGTAAGATACGAAACCTGGGTCTCTATACCATGTCTGTACCTCTCTTTATTCTCAAGGAACAAGATTTAACCAAGATTAGGTTGAATTAGCTGGCAGAGAATGTACTGCATTTTACTATAGTCCCCTTACAAATTCATCTTTACTCCATATCCTTGGTAGGAAGAGATGCTAGATGCAAGAAGTTTTTGCACAGCACTTTTACTTACTGTGATTGTTACCATCATGCTTAGAGGCTCAGTTGTGCTAGAGGTACTACACTTCGTGCTAGAGGTACTACACTTCACAGATAGGAGGTACTGTTTACTACTGTGTTGCAGTAGCACCCAGTATAGATTCCAGGCAAACCATACCTATTGCTTTGACAAAGTATGCAGTGGAATGACTGTGTGGGGTACTAGGCTCCATGTGGAGTCTCAACACTGTTCTCTGCTTCCCTCACCTTAAGACGTGTCATCACCTCTCCAGTCTTCCCATGAAGTAATCAAAATACAGCTACAAGAATAGGATGTCATTCATGTTTTGATTTGTCATATTGACTGAGATTCTTTCTTGCAAGTCTTGTGAGAACATTACAGGGGCAGAACTATTCAGCAGAGCTGTGCTTATTATAATTCTTCTGTCATCAGTTTAAATCACAATAATGGTAATTGGACTGGTGTGTATTTCTGCCAGGTATCCTTGCTGAATTTATGCTACATTAACAAATAGTAGAAGATCTTCAGTGAAGAAACAAGAGCAGCCTTATTCACAGGGAAAAGGAATCTGTCCTCTACTTCATGATAAAGTTCAGGGGCTCAAAAGTAGGAAAGCAAACAGCAGTCATACAGGCTACACTGATAGCTCCAGAAAGCAAAAGATAATACTGATAAAGACTACTTTTCTCTCTAGGAATGGCAATGGAACGAAAAAGCCCTAGTTTTCTATATACAACATGTGTTACTTTATCATCTGAGCCTTTACCTGGCTCCAAAAGGAGAAATAAACAAAATACCAAACATGGCTCAAAATATTACAGACCCCCTTCGTCCCTCATGCACAGGGTGGATTTCAGTGCATGGTTCACTGTGAAATGCATACATTCCACCAGATCTGGCTGTGAGGAAATGGATCTATGGCTCAGCTATCACAGTTCCCGTTTTTTAGAACAAAACCAAAAAGGGATTGCTGTTTTAAGCATGGAAAAGTTCCCCATAGATAGATGTTATTTAAGAGTATTTTCTGCAGAAGTTGGGTCAGTACTAGCCCTGGAAAAAGAAATAAAAAAATATCCCAGTCCAAGAATTACTGAGCATCCTTCTCATCCTCTCATTTCAAACTGACCATCCTCAGAGGTACTTCTAGGACTGGATGCTTCATCCCTTAGAGAAATGTTGTGAGGCATTATTTCTGACCTTCAAACACATATGAATTACCTTAACGGGTGATAAACTGATATAAGATGGTCAGAGATAAAGGTAACTGGAGAAAGCACATATGCAACATATAAGAGTCTGCTTCAAAACACTTTGTTTAAATGAAGTTTCATCAGCAGCCTTACTTATTAATTATGCTTCAGGGAAGACTAATTATTTCTTACCTTCCTACTTAACTGAAGAAAGGGGATCAATTAAAATGCTCTTGAATCTCTTTTTAGGTCACATGACCTACCATATTTCCATGTAGGAACAATAACTCCTTCCTACAAATATTTCAACACAAAAATGAAACCATTCTACACAGTTCTCACTGAAAATTTTAAATAAATCAGATGTATCATGCATCTATAATTAGAACTTCAGTTATTTTTGCACATATTTTTTATTCTTACAGTCACCCTGCTTACGGGAACAAAATAATTAAATTTTCGTTATTTACAGTATGATCACTGAAATCCTGTCCTGGAAAAATCACAATACCTATATAGTGTCTATGTCCTCGTCGAAGTATCACAGTCACTTTACATAGATGTCAATGCATAATTAAGGTTGTACAACTGACCAAAGGTGTGTGCAACAGTACTTGTATACTGTTTTCCTAAGGAAACTGCATTCCAAGTCAATATTTGTGTTTAGGATAAGAGCATAAGGCACATTAGCGGTAGTCATTTTATAATTATTTCATATTGCCAGGAAAAATCAAGAGCCAAATAATTAAACAGAGCATGATCACTTGGGTCTAAGACAGTTGTGTAGCCCTAGCAGAGAGGAAAACCCAGCAAAACCTGAGACTGTTGTGAAACCACAAAAACCCCAAAGCTTTCCAAAGGAGCAAGGAATCCAACTCCTGCTGTCACCCATACATGACACATGGAGTCCACACACACCTCCTGAGCTGCAGGTTTATTCAGAGTGACAATGTGAGAAGTGGCAATGGGAGTGCCCAGTCTGCAATGAGACTGGGGTACTTAATTAAGTATGTTACAGGTGGTACTTCTACGTAATTTCCAAGCACATCAAGGCCTAAAGTTGGTTAGTACAAGGTGATTTGTCTATTGGCTGGGTTAATACAAATTCAAACTTGTAAAACAAAATAAAGCAACAGCAGTTTGATATGCTTTTGTATGGCAATGTTCAGTCACTGTCAAGATGTCTCTAAACACAGAGATTTAAATCTTTCAGCTTTCTTGCCTTTCTTTTCCTGAGTATACATATATATGTATGTATATATATTGACACAAAGAGAGAAGGAGACAATTTCTTGATGTTACAGTAACAAGATCCTAAAGTTTACAGAATTTGCACGTTTCTCTATTTCAGTAAACTGTAACTAGAGGGCACTCTGCTCTTTCTTGTGACAGTACATCTGCAGACATGTCTTTAATAAAATCAAATAAAGTAGTGCTTGGTTGCAAAGCACAATGAAAGCATTTGAACTATGGTATGCACAAGTTACATGAAATAAAGGCCAAATGCTCCTAGCTTGAAAACAATGGTGAAGAGCAGCGTAAAAATAAGCACCACTGTGCCAATAACTTGCTCGACTACTCCTCTTTTAACAGCTTTTTCATATGCAGTAATCACTGTACCGTACAGAAGACTATGTTTATGGTAATGCTCCACTGAAACACATTTTTTTTTTAATTCAAATGACTGTTATTAAATGTGGGGCTTACAAAAAGCACTGATCAGACTCACATCTCTTGTTTATTTCAAGAGTACCACAAAGGCAACAGCCTCTATTTTGACCTAAATGTATCATCAGAAGGTGAGAGGGTGAATCAGTCTCGATAACCCTTTTATGAACAATAACTAAGGAGGTTACAGTCACAGGCAGCTGTTGGATTTCTTGCTGTACCCTGTTTGCCATTGGTTACTCAGTTGAGGCCATTTGCTTTGTTTAAAGAGACAACTAAGCAGTCATTATGCAAAGATTTAGTCACTTAAAATACAGACTGGATGCAAAGCAGGTATTTCAGCAGTTAGATCCAAAGCGAAAACCTGATAGATTACCATACTCCAATCAAAGAACATTTCAGAAGGTAGAAACTGGAACAAACTTCTATAACCTCTTAAATGAAAATATGGTTTATTAACTAATTGTAATTAAAAATGCTCAGCTATAATTCCTGCTCCTTACTAACCTGAATTTTTAGACCTTGTAATATATCAGCCACTGGTGCCCTGGTATGCCCTGGGCCCTGCCAGCCTCTGCAATGGGCAACGCTGATGATTGCCTATAAGAAGGCAGTGACACAAGCTACAAACAAAATCCTACTTAACACAGTTTGGTGGTTTGACAGGGAAACACTCATTTCCCCCACCCCATCACAAATCAGTCAATTCAACACAAAGACACAAAGGCAAAACCACTCTTATATTACCACACAACAAAGCTGAAAAGAAGACATGACAAAAATCTCATCTGTCTCTTGGTTCTGCTTTCAAGAGATGCTTTGCAGTGTGATGAAAGGTGCCCAATTGTGTGTATCATTGTAACACAGCATTTCCAGAGCTGCATAAATTCGTGAAAAGCAAAATTTCACTCACATCAACACCAGCTTTGTAGACTGCAGATCTGATTCCTTTTAAGAATCTGCTGACATAGTTATGCCTAATTTGTCATTTCCTTATACCCTGGAATACTGATTTTTAAGTTCTTCTCTTAATTGTTTTAAGCCAACATCGTTCTCATGAGAGGGTCTGCTAACATCCAGAATGCTGTGACCTAAGTTAAAATAAACCCATGATCTTCAGACTCTTGTTTTCATAGCACAAATCCAAACACAAAATTAATGTATTTCATTACAACTGCCAACGCTGATTCATTTTGTTCTTTGGACCCACAAAGAGAGCAGGACAGACTGACATGTTTATTCACACAGAAGAAAAGCAGAAGCCATGGTGCTATTTGTTTGGCGTCCTGTGATAAAAAACCTTTGGGCCTGGAGGTCAGATTTTGCTCTTTGACGCAGGAAATGAATGGAGGTTACGCATACATATGTGAAAGCAGAATTTAACCTAGGATTTTGTCCTAAGAATTATACAATATTTTTTAAAAATTATGTAATCTGCATTGAGAGTAATGGGAGCATTAACTGTAGACAGAAGTGAAGCTTATGATTAAAGAAATTTTGCAGTCTCTAAAACAGGCCTAGTTTTTGAGTCACCTGTTTCATGTATCATTTCTAGGTTTTTATACCAAAAGACTCAACTAATTCAAGAGCTCAGTGTTCACACCAACGCATCATTTTAATATTGGTGACTAAAGCATAGCCATTTACAATCCATTATCTGGCAAAATGTTTAACGTGTGAAATAAGAATCCATTTTGAGAAGTTCAACATTCATTTTAAATACTGTTAAGCACATATGATATAGACAAAAAACCTGAAAACACTGAATAATTTCGTGTTATTTCAAAAGATGTTTGAGGCCCAGGTATCTATGGCAAGTAAAGTATGTTTTTCAAACCGATCAGTGAACAAAAGTTGACTACAATACACTCTGCACTAGAACTTCAAAACATGACAAGCTAAAGCATGTCAGCAAAAGTAAACCCTAAAAAAAAATATAAATTACACTTTCTATTTTATGCAGAGAGACCTTTGAATTCAAGAGATTAAATTAAAATTAGTGATGGAAATTAAATGCCAATATGACAGAACTTTAATTCCAGCATGGGAGCAATCCAATTTCATAACAGCTTAAACTCATGCCAATAGAAAAATGTAAAGAAACTTGTAACACTTTGGAAAGGGTAACAACTTGGGTCAAATGACCCTCCTCTGACAAAAAGTCCACACCATTTAAAAAATATTTTGATGCAATATCTGTATATCTACCAGTGAACTTGTACTCTTTCTGAAATCTTCCAAGCAGTACTTCCCTTGGTATTACTGATCAGAATGTTGCCTTGTTGAAATTCTCTTTTACTTTCAGGACTTGAATTTACATTGTGAAAGATAAAAATGCCTTATTCTTCAATGGGAAGATTTATAGTTAAATACTTTTATAATAGGGCTGTAAAGTAGCTTTTTCTTGTATGAAGATTTGTTAGAAATGAAAAGTTGTGGACATTTTTAATATTTTATTTGTATTTAAGCCTCAGCATCATTCAGTGCTACAATGGCTTGAAACAATTTTCATTTTCATCCCAACAAATTGTTGTTTAGAACCACAAGACAGACAATCTGAATAGCACCTCAATCACGTAAGTTCTGCTGTATCAAATCAAACCCAACAGTGAGGGGTTTATTTCTTGCCTCTCCTTTATTTATTTATTTCTTTTATCCCTTAAGGAACAGCAGATATATAGATTTCTTTCTACATTAATCCAGATTTGCTGCCCATTTTCTTACCCTTGTCTGACAGCTCTCACCTCTTAGCTCCTGGGGATCTGTGGGCAGTCCAGTTGCTGTGCCAGTCAGTATAACCCCATCAGCCAGGAAGAGTTCAGCAGCTGAAGCGGTCTGGGCCACACTGACATCCGCCGTCAGAGCGTGAGCACTGTCAACAGCATGAACATACCCTGTGGTTACTGTTGGCACACACGTTTGTTATTCACCTTGTTGAATGTTCAGTCTAACTGTATTTCTTCATCTTTCCTGCTGTCAGAACAACCAAAGGCAAGCTTTGTGAGAGAGGGCAAGCATACTGTTTTAAACTGGGAAGTAACATCGCAACATGAACAAGAAGAAAAAAAACCAACCTTTTCCATCAGGGAATCGTAATTGATCTGTCTATCATTCTGGGTCTCCTGCCCCTAAAGAATGATTGCTGAGTGTGAACTACCAAGTGTCAATTGAGACAGCTGCTTACATGTCGAGCACCTGTATTTTGGAAGTGTTGAGCACACACAGCTCTGACTTCAAGTGGGAGTTATGGATGTGCAGTCATTCATAAATCAGATTCTGTTGCTAGAACAGAATTAACATCCTCCATTTTACAAAGTCCAACTAACAGCAAGTATAGTTATTATCTATGATTTAATCACAGGAATCATCTTACACAGTAGTTGCAAACACCAATTACCTGCAACCTAGCTTTTCAACAGCAGTCTTTGATATATGGGTGATGCACTTTGTATGAAACTTATAGCAAAAGCAGCTTTTAATTTAAACAGTTCTAAACTTTGTAAGAAGTCCAGCCGTTGCTGGTTCAACAGCTGACTTTGTTATTTCAGTATTTACATTTAAGTAGAAACCAATGGCTATGGCTGACTGACATGTTGCACTGCTGAGTGGTGCTGGAGACAACCTCTTTCCTGGATCTGTCTGGATGGACAACACACTTGGGGGGGTCATGCTCTGGCCATATTCAAGAGGCAGCATATATGTGCAATGTGATGGATGGGAAAGGAAGTACACTAACTCCCTTTGTGCAGCTGGAGAAAAGCAGGCCTAACAAATACATACAATGAGATTGAAATGAGGCTTAAGAGAAATAGGCAACCTAAAACTAGCACATGGAGGGTAGCTGTAACACAGCAAGTAGACTACATAAATAGTTTTTGCACATTTAAAGAAGAGCAGGCTAGCAGCTCTCAGTGGCAGGCACATTTTTATACACTAGAAGGCTCAACCAACATGTACTTTAACATTCTCTTTTCTGCTTATGAATCTGCCTGAAACAAAAACATCTTTTCCTTTATTCAAAAGCAAACTCTTTGAACAACAGGAAGTATAATCCAAATATCAATTCATCAATTGTCAAGACAAAGAAAAAGTCACATGATGCTATCAGGGTTTTTTTCAGTAAAAAGTCTGATGCAGTGTTTTTTTTTTTTTCATATATACATATACCTTTATATATATAAATCACTAGAAAGAAACCACTCTGAAAGGACTGTAAAAGCTGAATTTGGCCACTCTGCATTGTTTCCATTCTATTTTGAAAATTGTTACCTGTTTATTAGGTTTTTAATATCTTTCAGACTTGGTTATTCTCATGATTGCACACATACTACACACAAACATTTTAATTAGGTTATTTAGCATGTATAATACATAACACTTGAGCAGTTCTTCTGGGAGTGACATCTAAATAGCTGAAAGTACCAGGTGACAGTTATGATAAAGTATCAGCAGAAAGGAAACGGGATCCATCTGTCATAAGTTCTTCCTGTTTGATAATCATAGAATATAATCCATACATAGACAGCACTGATTTAAGTAGAAGAAACCAGTATTATTAGCAGGAAGGAGAAAAAAGAGAATGGCTCTTTTTATATGCCATAGTATTATGATTTGGATGCTTTTATATGGCAACTGCTTGCATAACTAAAACCAACCTTGTCTGCCTAGCCTGCAGAAAGAAAATTTGTTTAAACATAACAGCCAGGTATACAAAAACTCACCTAATACCAGATGCAGAACTTTTTCAGTCTGCGTTTATAAATCCTGAAGGTTAAACAATGGCAAACTTCATAGATGCAGCAACATGGTGCTAACAGGTGCACACTCATTTTTAAACATAATAGCACATAATGACCCTAATAGCACTGCAAGACCTTGCTTGATCAATAAAGTTCTCCCTATACCATTAACTTTCCTGACACTAAGTAAGCATTAAAAAAAAAAAAAAAAAAAAAAAAAAAAAAAAAATTTTTATATTAATAT
>NDXB01017090.1:27890-38064 GCA_002631895.1 Agapornis roseicollis
AAAAAAAAAAAAAAAAAAAAAAAAAAAAAAAAAAAAAAAAAAAGAAAAAGAAAATCATTATTACATTCATATTTACATAAAATATTTCTTGGGTTTACCTATGTTTCTTTTTAATATCAGCAAAAATCTGAATGTTCTCTCCTCCAACTTGTTTTCTGTATCGTAGCAGGTTACCTGCACAGGCATTTATAATCCCTTCATCAGCAACATGAGAAAACACAAACCCTTCAGCACGGATAAAATCAAGACCTGAAAAACACAAAGTTAGCAATATCTTAGCTAAAACTTAAGCCTAAAGCCCAGAAATTCTAAACCCAAACAAAACCCAACCTGTCTGCCCCTCTTATCTAATCCTAACCAAGTTGTTCCATAAGCTCTAGGACTAACCAACATTGCTTTTCCGCATATCTAAATTTTACAGTTTTTATTTTTGCCTATACTATCTCCAACTTCTTTCCATCTTACTGCCTTCAACTCTCACCTCCTGCACAGAAACCACCAGTTTTCTTCCTACCCCCCGCATTTCCCTTCTCTTTCCCTGCCCTTATCAATTTATCCCTGAGAAGAGCCAGCCGCACACCCTGTCATAGAGTAACAGAATAGTTAGGTTTGGATAGGACCTGCTTCTTGCTGTGTGGGCACGTGCCAACAAAGAAGCAGGTAGGTCAAAACACAGCTTTTCAACCTCTATGATGTGTCTTCTCTCCAAAAGAGTCATTAACTTGGATCTCTCCTCTTTCCAGATAACTCTTTCACTGTATTATTTCCTTCCCAACTCTATTTCACTAAATACACCTGAAGTTGCCCATCAGGTCAAAAAGAATCAAGGATATGGGCAGAGAGGAATAGCATTGTCTTCTTTCTTTGGGAAAATGGGCAAGAAACACAGCCTATATCATTATATACATTATATACAACCTCCATCTGAACGTATCTTGTTCTACCTACACAGCACCACATCAACAAATTACTTCTAGAGATCTGCCAAAGGTACAAAAAGATAAGGTTTGGGAAGACTGAAACATTTTCCGCTCTACTCCAACCATCAACTCTACCATGTCTATGGTTTACACCATATTAAACTAATGTTTTGCACTAGGAAGGTTTTGTGGGATGGATACCGAAAAGGAAGATTATGAACAGCAATGACTTCACAGGCCATTCATCCACGCTTAGGGACACAGCCTTGAAATACCTCTGTGTTGAAATCCTGAAGCCTTGGGCCATAGTGTAGCAAGCCCACAGCTGTGAGGCACCAAGATTGAATTCTGACTCCCGTATTTTATTCCCCTATTTTCTCCAGTCTTTCATAGCCTTGAAGTTTATTTCACCTGTCACTTAACACATGTGTAAAAGCTCTGCATTCATCTTGTCTTTTCCAGTATGCTTTAGAGGTCTCTTCCAAGCCCTTCCAAAGCTCTGCTGCTGCTCCAGCTTTGGAGTCAGCTGCACGTTTAATTAGAGCTGACATCATCCCAAGGAAATGAATGCATGTGAAAGCAGCCATCAAGAATGCAATCCCACCCACCAGAGAACTGCTTCGGCAACAGAGGCCTCACTTTAGCACATTTCGAATACAAACATAAACGATATTTAAAATGTATTTACCAAATGACAAGGTGCCTGTTTATTTTATAATTTCAGTTTCATTCCAAAAGCCCTGAAGTTGCAGAAACAGAAGCTTATGCCTGATAGAGAAGAGCCTGTATTGCTTAGCAACACAGAGAAGAAACATCAAGCTAACAAGAAACATCACAGATGGATGCCAAATCAAATGCAAGCTGTCCTGTGCCTTGAGACTAGTGAGTGAAAGGCATGGATTACTCTCAGGATCCAAAGACAAGAGTGTACCACAAGTATATTTACAAGTGCTAGTAGATGTTGGGTAATAAACACATTGCAAATAGCTAGACTGAGATTTCTGCATCTAGGAAAGCAAGCTATAGGTTCTATTTCTATAGATACTGCATAGCACAGCACAGTTCAGAGTTATATAAAATGACTTCTCTAATCATAAGACTGTTGATGACTCCAGAGATGTGTTACATTTTCACAGCAATCAATGTCTAACTCAGAAGAGAGGCTATTCACAGAGTAATTTCATTTATTGAAGTCACTGCTTACATGTTGTTTGGTGATGTTTAATTTGTTTTCCCTTAACTTAGTAATTTAAGACTTTCTGCTAAACATTAGGATTGTTTACGTAGTTTAACAAGGCTGTACTCTTTATCTGGGTTTTTGAAGGCTATGAAAATACAAACTTTTACCAAATGTAATAGGTAGAGGCACCAAATCATTACCCTATGAAGCCATAATCAAATCCCGTTAATGAATTTACTCTTATGCTCATAAAAATGTGAGACTGATACTATTGCTTACTTTCACATTTGGCAAGTTGAAAAGTAATAGCCATTGAATAGTTAACAGGCAGTCCTATTTCTGACTTATGTGGGAACAAAGCAATTTTGTCATCTCACTGGAAAACAAAACCAGGAAATTTCCTACGAAACCTAACAAGACTGTATTAAGAACATGTAAATCAAATAACTAGCTGCAGCAGAGCCTGCTCAAAGAACTACAGTTTGTCTCTCTTTCACAAGTTAGTGTTAGTTCACTTAATTTAAACGCCTTTACCTAAACAGCTGTGAAGGTCTAACTGTAGAGAAAAGCTTTATTTCTTTTTTTTTATTTTCTTTCCTATGATAATTTATGATTAAAAGGGAAAGAAAAGAAAAAGATAGACTGAAACACTTCTTTGCTGGGTAAGAAAATACTACAAGATGGAGCTGGTGGAAGAAACATCCATCTTAAATGCTGCAAATGTGCATGTCACTGCATTTTAACAGCCCAAGACAGTGAATTGGATGCAGCCGCTGAGAAGCACTTTCTCAGGTATGTTCCTTCTCTTCAGCTGTAAAGTCAAAAGGAGCTGAAAGCAAGGATTTACTGTTTCACAAAGATGGCATCCAGCCTCTGCTCCTGGTTGCTGTTGAAATTTGGACTTCAGGTAAACATCTTTGCCTTTACACAAAGGCAAGATCCTGCAGGTTAACTTTACTGGTGGTATCTTGTTTTATAGGTGCAGCAAATCTTGGCTCCCAGCTCTTCTTACCTTCCTAACACAGAAAGAATTGGAAAGACTGATTTTATGCTGAAAAATGTGAACTCAGAAGAGTGTCAACTTTGGCTGCTATTGATGCTAAAGGCACACAGTCTCCATGCTGTGAAGACACTTTGCTACTCAGGACATAGTCTTGCAACAGCTCCTTCCACATTCAGCATTTCACCATGGCACCCACAGGTGCTCCCAGGAATGCACATACCTGATGAAGTTCTCAATTTTGCTGCCTCTGTGCCACCACAGCATTACTAATCATAGAACGGTTAGGAATGGAAAGGACCTTAAGATCAAGTTTCAACCCCCCTGCCATGGGCAGGGACACCTCACTTAGACCATGGCACCCAAGGCTCTGTCCAGTCTGACCTTAAACACTGCCAGGGATGGAGCATTTACCACTACTTTTGGCAACCTGTACCAGTGCGTCACCACTCGCACAGCAAAGAACTTCTCCCTTGTATCTAGCCTGGACTTCCCCTGTTTAAGTTCAAATCCATTACCCCTTGTTCTATTGCTACAGTCCCTAATGAAAAGTCCCTCTGTGGTATCCTCGTAGGCCTTCTGCAGATACTGGAAGGCTGCTATGAGGTCTCCATGCAGCTTCTCTTCTCCAGGCTGAACAGCCCCAACTTTCTCAGCCTGTCTTCATACGGCAGGTGCTCCAGCCCACTTATCTGATATGGACAAATATTTTTGAGTTGTGACAATGATGGAGAGAATTAACCAGCAGTGGTAGTTAAAAAGAAAACCAAAACAGCAGTACACAATTCTGTCCAATTCTATTCCACCTTAAACAGTATCATGAGCTGCAGCACATGAATTCCCATGCAGGATATATATGCTGGTGGGTGAGGGAAAGCAACAGTCTCAGCCATGAAAACTGTATTTATAAAAGACATGGAGATATCTGGGTACCTGGAATATCTTCTGATATGATGTCTCACTTAGTCAGCTATTGACTGTGTCATTATCATTGATGAAGACTAATTCAGAACTAGGATTTCAGTAACATGATTCTTAACAGAGGAAAAGGCAGTTTCACAGTCAGGTGGAGATCCAGTTGGATTGGATGATTAAGTCCCTCTGTACTGAACTATTCTAGATTTATAAGATGAGAGAAGATAAAACTTACAAACTGAAGCCAGATTCATGCCAAGTGTAACACAGGCTCACCTAGGTGTAAGGAAGCTGCATCCTACAGCAGACCCTACAGTCCTCGCTCCCAAGACCCAAACTGAAGCTCTGAATATCCACAGAGTCAAGCAGGGAGGGATAACTGGAATATGAGTGTTCCTGTGCATCAGTACGGAAATACAGCCCTATGGACCATTTTATGCCTGGAAGATCAGCAGATGGCCAGGCCAATATTCTGCAAAGGCAATTTTTCTTGAAATCCTTTCTTCTCACCATTAACTTTGTCTTTATTAGGCTAATGATGGGCCAGTTATTTATTTCTTCTTAATCACTGCTACATGTTGGTAATGGAGAGCATACAGAATGTGAAAAATAATAAAAGGAGTATCACCAGCATATACTTCCTGTACTAGAAAGGCTTGGCATTTCCTTTGCAAAGGCCTACACAGACAGTTTAGAGCCAAGACAACATTTCGCTAACGCAAAAGAAAACACATATATCAGCTTGAAGGCTTGTGGGCAATTTCTTTAAACACAACAGAAGCCTAGGTAAATAACACAATGGTTAATTGCAAGAAACAAGACACACTGATAAGAAAGAAAAACCAAACACTGTGCCCAAGTCTGCCCCAGACTCAGTGAATATATTGTGGCCATTCCTGAGCACTGAGAGATGGTAAGTAATATCTGCTAAACAAAAATGAATAAGGGAGCATTTTTACTTTTATCTCCCCTACAAATGCTCACAGAACCTGCTTATATACATCATTCTGTTTCAAGCAGATGTAGTTAATTAAATAAGAAACTACAAACAGGAAATTATACACCTCTATAAAACCACATGGAACACCTGTTAATAATGAACCAATTGAAAAGTAACTGTACAAACAAATTCTGACTTGCTTCTCCACAAAGAGCATTTTAGGAAAGAAGGAAGATAATACAGGCTTTGGAGGATGTCATTAAAATAAAGTATTAAGTAGTGTTGTTGTTTTGTTTTTTTTTTTCCTGAGAATAAGTATTTGAGATAAAGGGGGATTCCAGCAAAAAATACCAATACAAAACTACTATTCCGTGTTGTCTCCATGTTTTGTAGTCTATGGCTCTGTAGCGAGATTAGTGTATTTGAAATTAAAATATCTACATTAGAAGAGTGAAAAGTTGAGTGGCAGATGACTTTAATATTAAGGAATGTGTGGCATGGATCTCCCCCACTATTTGCATATATAATAACACTAATTTTTAGTGGCCTAATGTTGCCATATTTACCCTTATGATCAGACAGCTTTCAACATAACCTTTTGAAATCAGAAGGGAAAACAAAACAACAGACACAACGATGCCTTGCAGCAAGGCCGAGGGCTGGAGGAACCATGGCCCACCAGATTGATGCCCTTGGGTAACCGCATCCTTGCCCCCTGTGCTGGATTTGGTGTGCTGAACCAAAAGCATGCAGCACTGGAGTCTGCAACAACCTTCTGAAGCGGAAAGGCTGTCAGCAGCAACTGTTTTGGCTGGACAGTTGTTATTTGATTAGATGAGAAATTGATTGTCTCTTAGAAAAGTAAAGACATAGCAGTTTTCTTTTCCTCAAGATCTCCCTCTGTTTTCCTGTTATTGCCCCATACCTCTGAAGAACCCAGCAGAAACATGGTTTTGTTGGCATTCCTTCCTTTAGGTGGCTAGTTGAATAAATAAATGCCTCCTAAAGAACCAAAATAAATAAATAAAATCTCTCAGCCTTCTCAGATGCCTCATCTCCTGATGTATTACTGTTATTTTCGTATTTATCCAGTAACTTGTCAATATGCTAGGAAAATTCAGTAATTTGATCTATTATTATTTGGCTATCCTCAACAGGTTTATTAGCATAACCACATGTTGCTGATGTTGAGCTCCTTCTAGTAATGCTGTATACTGCTGACTTCTTTCCCCCTTTACAAAATAATATCATTACCTTCACATAGGTGTTTTTAGCTAAACCACCTTCAAGTATTTATTCTAGTGAAAGTATGCAGTGCTTAATTTAGGCACACAGCTACAGGTTGGGCAGAGAAGAGATTCAAAGAAGCCCTGTGGAGAAGGACTTGAGGGTGTTGGTCAATGAGAAACTGAACATGAGCCAGCTTCAGTGTGTGCTTGCAGCCCAGAAAGCCAACCGTATCCTGGGCTGCATCAAAAGAAGCGTGACCAGCAGGTCAAAGGAGGTCATCCTGCCCTTCTACTCTGCTCTCGTGAGACCTTACCTGGAGTATTGTGTGCAGTTCTGGTGTCCTCAACATAAAAAAGACATTGAACTCTTGGAACAAGTCCAGAAGAGGGCCACGAGGATGATCAGGGGGCTGGAGCATCTCCTGTATGATGACAGGCTGAGAAAGTTGGGGCTGCTCAGCCTGGAGAAGAAAAGGCTGCATGCGGACTTCATAGCAGCCTTCCAGTATCTAAAGGGATCCTATAAGGATGCTGGGGAGGAACTCTTCATTAGGGACTGTAGTGACAGGACAAGGGGTAATGGGTTAAAACTTAAACAGGGGAGGTTTAGATTGGATATAAGGAAGAAATTCTTACCTGTTAGGGTGGTGAGATGCTGGAATGGGTTGCCCAGGGAGGTTGTGAGTGCTCCATCCCTGGCAGTGTTCAAGGCCAGGTTGGACGAAGCCTTGGGTGACATGGTTTAGTGTGAGGTGTTCCTGATTATGGCAGGGGGGTTGGAACTAGGTGATCTTAAGGCCCTTTCTAACCCAAACTATGCTATGATTCTATGATTAATAGCCACCTATTATAACTATTGACATTAAAGTCAGTACTAAGTTGCTACAGAACAACTAGTCAGCAGCACTCAGCTTACTACCATTTGCTTAAAGTGATTTTCTTTTCTTTTTTGCTTTCCTGCTCAGTGAATTTGAGACAATCATTTTTAGAGAAGTGCAATGCATTCAGCACAGGCCTCTCCTAGTGGCATTCTGCAGTTACAGAGCAAATAGTGCAGAACAGCAGCAGAGCTGAGCAAATCCCAAGCTTTCCAGGCATTTTCTCCTCCATTAATAATTGCTGAGAAGTAAGAAAAATACATTGTTCCCACACTATTTACCTTATTTAGTGATCAGTTTTACTCCTAAAAGGAAACAAAGCTCACTAATAGTTAACTATTGCTTTTAAAAATGTGTAAATATTTCTGCAAATGCCTCTGTACCTCAAATATTCTACATGCATACAATCCCTAAAAATTAAAACTGGATTTGTTAGCATTTTTGCTTTAGATTTTTATGTAGGTTTTACTGCAGCAGTAAATACTTGGTTTTGTCGGTTTCTCAAGTGGCTGCATACCTTGAAAGCAGCAACTTAGATAGTACAAAGCTTTCCATATTAAAACAGACTCCATATCTTTAAATCATGGAATGTTACAAATAACTAAAACTGCTTCAGCAAGCAGCAGGAGCACAAAGATTAGCAAGTCTAGGATTCATGCAATAAACATAGATTAATTTGTATTTAATTTCCCCAAACGTAATTTAATTTTAAGTAGTTTGGCTAGCTATACACTCAATTTTTTGTTATTACATAAAAGCTTAATTCCATCCATTCATTTAAAAAAAGGCAATGAAAACTTAGTTTTAATGGATAACAGTAGTAGCAACAATATATAATCAGATGCTGATACAGGATGCTTATCCACAGTGGGTTAAATTGATCCTTAAATATAACGTCACTGAAATAAACAGAGTTACAGCAAAGGTGGCTTTTAGACATGAGTGGGTTTAAACTAATCATTATATTTAGACAGGTTTCACTGAGTAAGCTGCGACAGTGGCCTTGGGATTTTTAGCTGCCTCCAACTGAAGCAGTGCCCAAGCACCATCGATTATAATCAAGCAGGCATTTTTCTCAAAACCTAATTTCTGCTTTTTCAGGGTACAGTGAGCTTTTCATGTCTCATTTTTCATGGTATCTATGTTAGTACAATACACAATTTGCACAGAGTAAATGCCATAGCAAACAACAGTAATAACTGATTACCTGCAGCAAGAGCAACTGCTATCGCCTGTTGATTTGCAGCACACAGGATCTGGGCACCCAGTGTGAGATGGGGGCATGCTCGTCTCACTGCAGCACTAATGACTGTCATCGCCGCAGTTACTTCAGGCCCAGGACACACAGTGTAAGGAAGATCATGCATGTTTTCTACTATCAAGCCATCCTGGAGAGATTATTATAAAGAAATTGATTAAACTGGAAAAAAGGAACTTAAAAACATGGCTAGTTTTACCATTATACTGTTCTGTATTCAAAGACACAGGCATTTAAAGGTTTTCCTTCAAAAGAAGGATTATCTACAGTAAATTGTGTTGATGCATATTACCATTCTTAAAAGTGCTTTCATCAACAGCATGGTATTTTCAGGGAAATCAAGAAGAGAAATTAATGTGATTTTAATTATACATTCATCAATTTGGTTTCTTTTGATCCATCCTAAAATGTGAACTATAGGCGAATGAGTTAAACCTTATACCTCATTAAAAATAGTGTAAAGTCAAACTTCAATTATCCGAGTGGAATATAGGATATTGAGTATGTTTGGATAACGAAGGATGTAGAGATAATCAAGCCAATTTCCAATTAAATTAATGTCAGAAAATGTGGGGTTTTTTGGTAAATAAAGGATTTTTTTGTTTGTTTGACTATTACTGTATCTATTTGCAGTGTTCCTAATACCATGGTTTTAACTATAGACATTTCTCTCATTTCAGATTCAGAATTACTTGAAGATATTGCTATTTATTATCTACTACACCGGTCACTCCACACAAACATACTCTTAGCAAACAATGGAGTGATTAAAAAATACTGTGCAGATATAATTTGTATGATTTATTGAATATCTTATTATATACCAGAAAGTTTTCAACAACTACAAGTCATATATAATTTTGTCAAGGACTGATAACAAAAATATAGCCTTAAAACATATTTGAAGTCTGATGTTCTGCCTTTGCAGAGAGGATGTTAAAAGAAGCTAGACATTTCTCATCAGCTACAATCTAAATATAAAAAAAGTCTAATAGATTGATAGTACATACAGAAAACGAATTCCATGTTCTCTGGAGTTCTATCACATATCTTAATCCTTTAAAATGTGAGCTTTATGTTTCAAAGACATCGTAACCGAGCCAGAATAGAAAGAACAATGTTTTTTAAAAAAAACCCACACCAAACCAACTACAGATTAGAGAAAGAAGTCTGGTTAACGACGACATAGAGAATCAGGAAGGGAGGAGGGAATTTTTATTTTAAAAAAACTTTCATATGTAACACTTCTTTAAACTTTGTTGCAGTGTAGAAGCTCTTTTGGCAGTAAAAGATAAGACAGTATATAAAATGCAGTCAGCATTTAATGGCTGAACTACTGAGTGAGCTACAGACATGATAAATAAACACTTAACATGGAGGATGAGAACTACAGAGTGGAAGTCATTGGTGGAACAACACGGTCAGACCGAGCACACGACCCACATACATTCAGTGCAAGCATTCAGCCACCTTTAACAAATGGCTTACAGCTGAGTATTTAAACACCCAAATGCATGTTACCTTAAGAACAAAAGGACACAATCAATAATGAAAACAGCAATCTGAGCACCCAACGTTAGACTTATGCATTATTTGCTACTGTTCATCACCATATTGAATTACAGAATTCCAGTCCCAGAAAACCTCAGCTAGGCAAAGGAAAACCAGATATGACAACTAATCAAAACATCTGTCTTGATTTTGTTTCTATGTCCAATTCGATGTATAGTTTAATATCCACACTTTTCTTCCAGTGACAGAAGGTAGCCAATACAACAAAGATGACAACCAGTCCTCAGAAAACGCACAGCATTTTCAGAACTGGAAAAAAAAAAAAAAAAAGAAAAAAAAAAA
>NDXB01017090.1:38199-54860 GCA_002631895.1 Agapornis roseicollis
AAAAAAAAAAAAAAAAAAGGAAAAAAAAATCACAACCTTTTAGTCTGTTCCTCTGGAATGAGATCACAACTGTTCCAAAAAACCTGAACTGTTGAAACTCACGTGCAGTTACCAAATCCTTTGTGGTACCAACAGAAAGAGAAACCCCTTGGCCTTTTGTCCTCTGTACACAAATTTATTAGGCCAGTCTAAGCAAGAAGGCAAAGTTGATCAGTAGCACTATTTGGCAAAAGGATTAATCTAAACCTACACTATTTTACCAAAACAAAACAAAAAAATGCAATGATCCCCCAAACCCAGATATTTTTCTTGAGACTACAGAATCTAGAAGCCCTTGGTGATTGGCTTAAGTATGCTTTGCTAGGCAGACTTCACCAAAACACAGATATCTATGAAACTCCAAGCTTATCAAAAGGGCAAGGAGATAGGGTCTGCAAACCAGCTGCTTTCAGGCAGTCAAGAATCAACCTCAATAGGACACACAAGAAGACACATGGGAATGGGGCTTCCGATGCCCAGCTCCTGAAGAGCCATGCTAGTAGCAGGAAAAGCAGAACAAGCTCACAGAATTTCACAGAAATTCCACGGTGAAACTGAGCTTTCCGTGGCTTGCTACTACTTCAACAGTTTAGGATTTGCATAAAGCAAATTATTCCATTAGATTAATAAATTAATTCATTTTAAAATGAATTAAAAACCTAAGCCATGCTACTGTGCATGCGAATTCTACTTCAAAATGCAGGCATATGGGAAGATTCCAACATTCCTCTCTTCTGCCTTGAACTTTCTATATTCACTTTTCAGCAGTTGTCGCTTCCTATGGCCTCAAGGCCCACAGTTACAGTGAACATTTTTGGTATTACTTTAATAAAGTCATATTCTTTTGGTACCATCCAATAGACTGTTCTCTTATGTATTATATTTTATTTAATTAAAAAAAAGAACAACATACGTTCTGCAATAGTGAGAGCTGAATTACAGATGCATTAACTCAGAATTTTCTTTCATATTTTATATAAAAAATAACACCACGGATTTCCGTGTTTACAGAATTGATATGTATATAAACCAGACTTCATTAGTATCAGGCAGCTAATTAAAATGGTGGAAAGAAAACAGTTATGCTGAATTCAGGTTCTTGGAACTTAATCTTACAGTTTAGAAGTTGGTGGGAACAACTACTGTATAACACCCTCCAAAGAAGAATTTACTTGGATAATAAAAGATAAACTCTAGCAAATACCTCTTGTTTTCCTTTTCAACTGAATATTACAATTATGTAAGCATTGCTTATATATAATGGCCTCATTATAAACAATTCTCAAACAATATATTTTCTTTTTACTTTGAATGACTTCTGAAGTACTATGTATGTGTGCAAAGTGCCTCTTGTATCACAGCTGTCTACTAGAAAATAGGTCATTTAAATAGCTCTCTGATTTTATAGAAAAATAATTTCCATAGCTTTATTCCACTTATAGAAATAACCTCTGAAAGCACTTCAGCCTCATACATACATATCACAGCAGAAAAAACTCAAGTGTAGTCACAACACTATAAACCACAAGTATAACAATCATACAATCTTAGTGTTTCCCTTAACAGAAAGGTCTTACCTACAAACACATGCATACTAATACAAAACTTTACAAACTTAAAACAATTACTCTTTCCTCTAGGAAGAAAAGGGGGCTATACCTTGCACTATACCCATCATTATATAGGCTCAGACGTACACTGCGACAATCACAGCCTTTTGACCACCACAGTCATGTGCTCCTAATGAAGGAAATCAGATGCCTTTGCAAAGTATTTATGACCTGTGTCACAGCAGAGCTTTTTAGCTATTCCTTTGAAAATTCTGTCTCTAGAACAAGAGGTTACTGCTTTAATAGACATAATTAGATATATTACTAAGCAATTCTCCTGCATATGACCCAATGGCTGAAGCACCTCTCCTATGAAGGCAGAGCTCCTATGAGCAAGCTGGGCTTGTTCAACCTAAAGGGAAGGCTCTGGAGACACCTTGTAACAGTTTTCCAATACCTAGAGGGGCCCACAAGAAAGCTACAGAGGGACTTTTTACAAGGGCAGGTAGTGACAGGACAAGAGGGAATAGTTTTAAATTGACAGAAGGGAGATTTAGATTAGACATTAGGAAGAAATTCTTCCACATGAGGGTGATGAGACACTAGCACAGGTTGCTCAGAGAAGCTGTGGCTGCCCCATCCGTGGCAGTGTTCAAGGCCAGGTTGGAGAAGGCTTGGAGCAGCCTGGTCTAGTGGAAGGTGTCTCTGCCTGTGGCAGAAGGCTGGAACTGGGTGAGTTTCAAGGTCTCTTCCAATGTAAACCAATCTGTGATTCTATGATATACCATAGGAAGCATTTGTCTATTTTATCCTATTGTAATACAGCTAAGATTTGAAACGTTAATCTCTGTAATCCAAATTATAACTACCTACATGTTTCTATGCAGAAATAGTACTTTATTCTGTTATTAAAATGAGTATTATTATTATTATCTCAACTGTTATTAAACTCTAATTTGAATCCCAGCTATCATTGTAGTTGAGTAATAGGGTTGAAACTTTTTTTTTTAAATCAATGTAAAACATGTACTAGCAAATCCCATTCCAGTTACAGAGACAAATGAAGCATAAGGAGGATGAGCACTGGTAAAAGCAAACCAAAATTTTGTGTGGTAAGAAGTACCATAATATTTGCAATTCAATATAACTTTATAATTTGGGGAATTTTTTTTAATAGAAATAGTTTTACTTGTGTATCTCTAACTGTCTTTAATGTCAGCTACTCAAGTATCTACAGCTAGATTACAGCAACTAGTACTAAAGTGATCTATTTCAATGAAATTAGAGGGAACTTGTGCTCTATTTTCTGGCTACAAAGAAGCATCAGAGATTGAACAGAATGAATAAAAGTTTACTTGAATATACATTTTGCATTTGTCTTAAGCAAAAGCAGATACAAATTGGGAGGCATCATAATGCCTTATAGCTTGCTGCTCATAAAATCTTGCCTAGGGAATTTCATTGTTTAGCAACACAAGAGTACAAAGTGTATATATTTTGAGCACAGATGGCTTCCTAACTGAGCACTCACTTGTTTTCATTACTGTGCTGTAATATCACAAATCTTTCATATTTATTATGTTAAGCTGCTAATGTGCCAGACAAGTCACCTTTTCCTGAAAATACTAGGATTTATGCAAGTGCAATGCATATTGAGTGAGCAAGACCATATACTTTATTTGTAAATGTTAGCACAAATTCAAGAAACTTGAGAAAATATGTAAACATCTAGTTGTGGCAAGATGGTTACTTATCTTCTGAAAGATTTGGAAATACTGTCATTAGAAACATCTGTGGAAAAAACCTGTAAGTTTCAAGCTCTTCTTCCACAAGAAAACACAGACAGCTTAGAAGATCACTTGAGATACTGAGGGGCAAACCCAAATATATTTTCATTACATATGCTGGATAGTTACTTTAGAAGAGTGGTGATCTCTGTTCAAAAGCCAGGAATTCCTGAAAGTATCTATCACAAAAACTTGCTTTTCTCTTAAAGTACCATGAAAAAATAAACAAATAAATTGCAGAATATGTTAGACAGCTATACTGATATTTATGGATGCTCTCCTGATTATTTCTGACCTTTATGGCACTAATAAGGATTTGTTTGTCATACTGCTGCTACGACTGTTAGAACAAAGATTGGTGTGGAATGTACACTGATGTTCTTGTGACTTCTACAGCAAATCGACTAAACATAACTTCAAGCCTTGAATTTGTCCAAATGTGCAGAGAAACGACTGCATTCACCTTATTTGTCCTACCCAAGAGTTATGCTTAAAAATACATTCCAGTTCGGAGCCTGCAATGTGGGAGGAAAAAATGTAAACCAGTTAGACCTGGAATAGCAAAGCTTATTTCAACTCTTGAAATGGCAATAAAGTATAAACCCCAAATTAAAATTCTGTGTTAGAATGGATTTTAAAGCTAGTCTTAAAATTGTTCCAGCTTTATGCATGTCAGCAGTGAAAGTAACTGCTTCTGTACCCGCCCTCACCTTTAGGTATACTTGGTGTTTTCTACCTGCTGATAAAAGTTTTGATGTGCAATTAGTATGTAAAGAAATGGGTAAACAAGCACTGAAACTTGAGGCAATGGCTTTACAAATTACACATCACTTGTATAACCACTTCCTCTAACACAGGAAGACAAAGACTAGTATTTGCCACTCTTCTAAAGTAAATCAAATCACGTTATAAATCATATCATCATGATACTGAAACTGTAAAGTCAAAATATAAAGTCATGGTACAGAATACAGAGCTATTGCACGCCTATTCCTTCAACAGGCACAAAAAGGAAGAAAACTTAACTCATCCTCTACAATTTGCAGTATGAGATTATTCTAACTGGGCAGCCATCTTGTACTTGCCCATCTGATTCAATAGCCCAGCTATGTAAACATCATTCTTTCACACTGATGTTTATCCTTTAAACAATTCCCAGGATTCTTCCTAATTTGCTAGCTCTCTGCCCATGATCAACTTCATGTGACTTGTCTTGCGTTGTGACTTTGGTCTCCTATAATTTAGAGTAAGTTCTTACATTCAGTTTTGTTCAATCTCTGAAGTCTCATGGTAACTCACACCATTAAAAATGTTTCAACCATCTTATTAAAGTTTTGCAGACAACAACAGCCCAGAGCAGTGGCTACTTGTTCAACTAAGGTATTTTTCAAACACTGGATATTAGAACATCACCTTACCATGCCAGCAAATGTACATAATACTGTACGCCCAAAAACTGGTGCAATTAAATGTTTAAAACATATCTGACCTTCCAAAATTACATGTTAAAATCTATTGACCAATTAAGATTACTGTTCCACTTTAGTTACAGCGGCAATTCAGTCAGTAGTACTTGCCTTGACTTGCCCCTCACTGAGACTGGCCTTTTGGGCCTTCTCTTCTAGATGTGCAAAGCTGGCATACTTCCAGTCAAGGGGCTTGAATAGAAGGGTTAATGGGCAGAAAACCTCCTAAGCTTACCTCTTAGTTTTTATTCTCTGAATAATCTGTGGTGTTTTGGTACAAACACAAGTGTGAGGCAATCCTGCAGCCTGCAAGTGACTGAGGTATGCAAAGCCTTGGCTGTGTGCGTAGCGTGCCTCCATGACTTCATGAAACCAGAGTACTGCACAGAACTAAAAATACAGTGGCTTGTCAGACTGGATAATGAAGGATTCTACAGCCAGATACCTAGAAGGTCAGCAACTATCCATGTTGCAGTCAATGTTCCGTTTTTTTCTTTCTCCCTTAAGCTGACTTGATTCTTAGAAACTGATGGTAATCCAACTGAAGCAATCTGAATCACAGTTTGAGTCTAAGCTTTTTCAATTGTTTTGGGTGCGTGCGGTGCTTATTTTAGGTTTTGTAATCAATGCCTGCTTACGATATTGAAATGAAAGATGTGGATTTAAGCATCTTCCTAAACTCTGTTCTTTAAGACTCTCTGAATTATAGACTCAATTTAAAAAATATTGCCTATGCAAAAGCAGCTTTGTGTAAATGCTGCCATAGAAAGGAGGAACACAAAACTTACAATGCCAGCATTCTTGTAAACTTCTGCCTCTTGACAGGCTTCATCAATAATCTGGGTCAATGGAAGAGAACTTCTTGGTGTCCCTGCAAGATAATGCTGCTTACTTAGAGCATGCACAAACCAAAACCACATACAGTAACAGCTTTCAGGTTAACTATGGAGATTGGCGCACAGAAATAGGGAGAAATAGGATAAACTTGCTACAAGGTTGCTTATGACATGCCTTAGTGGCATCTCTTTCCTTAGCTGAACTTGTCAGGTCTGCTGTTAACAATTCAGCTTCTAAATGTAATTCACAAACTTGATAAATACCTGCTGTAATCTCTTATTGTACCAGATACGCTCTTGGCTTGTTATTCCTGTGCTTATTCTAGGTTACCCTGCATTAGTGATGTTTCATGCAGTACAGCCTATGGCAAGACTGACCTCTAGGTCTGTGGAATACCCATGCTAAGCACAAGCCAATTTAAAATTACATAAAGCTATCATAAACTCTAACCTGCAAGGTCGATTGTATCTGAACTTTGGTGTAAGTGCTTCATAGCAGAAATGAACACACATGGATTTTGCAGAGTTCAGTGAGTTTCACTAAAGAACAGCTCCGAAGCTTTTCCTGATACTTGGGTTCCTAAAGCTGGGCACTGAGAGTCTGAAATGTGGACTGTGAAGAGCTCTCTCTGGCAGCTTGGTTACATGGTCCGGTTTCATGGAAGGCTGGCCATACTGCATGGAGCCTGCTTCTGAGAAAATGTGGAGCTTGGTGAGCTCTGGGCATCAGCCTGCCAAGGGGATCTGTGCGCGCTGTCCCCTGTCCCAGTGCCCCTTTGTGTGATTTTATAACCATTGCCTCCTCAAACACGGCTCACCAAAACCACCCCGTATTCCCTGTGCTCCTCACGCAGAACTGCTTCCTGCGTCTGCTACTGCTGGAAAGGGGGAATGCGCAAACCTATGGCGCTTCATGAGTGTCCCGGGGCGGCGGCCTAATGCTCCCGAGGGAGCTGGCCCTCTTCCGGGCCGCAGCCGGGTTGACAGGTGCCGCTGCCGAGGGCGCCGCCGCTCACCTGGCAGCGCTCCCACGTGCACTACCCCGACGACCGCTGCCTTCAGCCGCCCAAAGAGCCTGGGCAGCACCATCCCTGCGGGGAGGGAAGGAGAGAAGGGATCAGGGCCGGCCGGGGAGGGGGGCCAGGCCCCGGAGGCGGCCCGCCTCTAGCCGTGGGCAGGCCAGGCCCGTTCCCGCTCACTGCCCGGCCTGCTGCTACAGCTCCTTCCCTTCCGCTCCCCTCACCTCGGGTCACCTCACCCCGCCACCAGTATCCACCTGCTGCTGCAGTCCTAAGCGCTCCTGCCGCTTCCGCGTCGGCCCCGCCGGCCCCGCCCCCGGCCCCGCCCGCGGCCCCGCCCCGCCAGTCGTGTCGCGGGGTCCCGCGGCGCCCTGTGCAGCTCTCTGGGTCCCGCCGCCGCGCCCCGCCGCGCCCCCCGCAGACCCCGCCCCGGCCGCGCTTCAGAGCCGAGCGCGGGGCCACGTGTGCGGGCGGGGAGGCGGCCCCGCGCCGCTCGTTTAAATGTCCCGCTCGGCGCGGGTTGCGCTCTGCGTAGGGACGGGAGCGGCCGCGCCGTGAGGCAGGAGGCGCCCAGCGGAGCCCGCCCGCGCCCAGCTCCCGCCCTGCCCCCGCGCCCTGCCAACGCTACCCCGGGCACCCAGATAGCCTCCGCTCTGGTCCAAAGCGGCGGCGAGCGAGCGACCGAGTGCGGGTGCTGCTGGGCTGCAGGGTGGTGGGTGCCCCTGTCGCCTCCTGGGGTGACTGGCTGCGGGGTTGAGGGAGCCGGCGGGGCCGGCCCGGGGCTGCGGCCGCCCTTTTCCGCGCCGTGCTCCCGCGTCTTCGCGGCTCTTTGTGGGGGCTGAGGCTTGGGCCTGCTCGGCTGATCCCCACACAGCGTTCCGCTCGCCCCGACCCGGTCCAGGCGTGCACCATGCGCCGGGAGAGGTAAGTCTGCTTGCTGGCCCCGCCGTGCGTGGGGCCCTCTAGGCCGAGGTCTCCGCAGGCACCCCTGAGGAGGCTCCCCTCTGCCGCAGCTCCTTTAGCTTCTTCTCTCTTGGCAGTGACTGCTCGGAGGAGAAGGCGCCCGCCAATGGGGACGGGGCCGCTGAGAGCGCCATGCGAGCCCGCAAGAGGAAAGCTGATGTGGCTACGGTGAGTGTGGGCCCGCCCGGCCCAGCCGCCCACCCTGGTGCCCGCAGGCCGGCGCCTGCTCTGCTGCCGGGCTTGGCCTCCGAGCCCTCGCCTCCTTTTGTTGGGTGTCTGGAGGCCATGTGGTGGTCGGGTGTGGGGTGGTTGCTGGGGTCTGCTGCGGGACTGTGGTCCTGAGGGACCAGGCACACGGCTGCTTATCCTGTGGTTTGTGCTTCAGAAACTACATGTTGCTTTTGGTAGTTCTTGCAGGATCCTGATGAAGAAGTTGCAAATATGGAGCTGACCAGAAAAAAGCAGTGTGAAAACCAGGTAACTGATTTGTCTTTAGATTGTACTGCTGTAATCTTGTTTAACCTTGTTATTACTTTGCAGTACGCTATTCTTGCAAACGTGGTAAAAGCAGGTATATGTAGGTACCCATGCTGTATAGCAGTGGGAGAGGGGGACTATCAACGCTGGCTGATGAAACATGCAAAACACTTCAGTCTGTACCAGTCGCTCTTGAGTCTTTACAAGAGATGGGGCCCCTGTTGGTCTAAAGCATTGTTAATACTTCACTATAACCAATTATCCTGGGATTGCAAGGGTGCACCTTACAAAAGCCTTCATTTGGCTTTAGTTCTATATGGAGGGGATTCTGCACTGACCTCTTTAGAGAGTTGCAGGAGTACAGTAAGTGCTTACGTGCTGTACTTTGCAGGCCAAAGCACAAGACCCTTAAGTATACAAGCAGAATCATCTTTTGAGGTGGCACTCTTCACAGTCATGTCTTTGCTTGTATCACATGGGAGAGGAAGGATCCCCAGGACACTTTCTACTGTCTGCTCCATTCACATTGGCAAGGGTCATTATTAGACTGACAAAAAGTAAGGGCTTCCTGATCAGAGCTTTATAAACTTTTTAGTAGATGCTAATGGGGTAGTAAAATAGCTTCCCTTTCCCTGTGAAACAAAGGGATAATTTCTATCAAGTCACTTACCTGTGAAAATCGGGCCTGCAGTGGAGGTTGGTGGTGACCATTGCCAGCTTTCTCCATAAGTCTTCCAGAAAGATGTGAGTTAGTTAAAACTAACTTTAGTAGTATCCTCTTTCCCCCCTCCTCCCCCCTGCCCCTCGTGCTCTTACTGTATTCTTCAAAACTGAGGTGCTGTTGGTACCTGTATCGGATGCTGTGTTGGTATACAGTATCAAAAGCATGATGCTTATGTATATCAAGATGCCTGCTCTAAATAAAGCGGAATAGCCTGTTTTCTGAAACAGGTTTAACTCCTGCTCTTTCTTCCCTTCCCTTCCTCTCGGCCCCCTTCCCCCATTTTTTTCCTGTGTGTACGCACATACACTTGCTTAGTCAGTGGCACTAAAACTTCAGCCTGTTAATGCACGTGCAGGGTGATACTTAAGCTGTAAAAGTCATGATCGGGGAGCACAGACCATGCTCATTTGGTACACAAGGCTATGCATAATGTGGCACATGTAACCAGAAGTGGCAGCTGGAAGTTCTAAGACTAAAGTGCTACCATAACAGATGGGCATCATTGTTTGGAATGGCCTCTGCTTGTTGCAACTGCGTATACTAGTTATCAGTCAACATATTAAGCAGGGCTCAAATGGTGAGCATTTAATGAGGGGATCTCTCCTTCCCTTCTGTCTTTCTCTCGTGTGGTATATTAAACTAATTTCTCACTTCTGACAAGGAAGAGCTGCCTGTCCTTTACCACTGCTTTCTCCTTCACCAAAAGACTCATTCTGCTTGATCTAAGCTAAGCTTGATGTACTGCTTCTAATGCATGTTTGTTGAATAATAATAAGGTATTGTTAAAAACCTCACAGGAGCCCAATTCCACCTTCTTTCATAAAGACAGTGAAAGAAACTTGAAGTGTTTTATATACATTGGCCTTCAACTTTGAAAGTAGATAAAGGCTTTCATTTCTGTGTTCCTAGCCTGGTAGCCATTCAGAGTTAGTTCAGGAATGACAGGTAAATTAAAACTTAGATAATTTAGGCATCCATAAAGGAGTCATCCAAAATATTTATTTGTGAAGTTTTAAAGTTAATCTTAGAATACTGATGTGATTTGCCCCTTTGATTTTGTAAACCATAAATGAAATGTGCACCTCTGTATCAACCCCTGCACACAGGGTTGTTTTTTGTTTGTTGGTTTTTTTTGTATTGTGACAAAGTAGCCAGATTGTTACAGATCTGGTTAAAAAAAAAAGCTAACATTTGGCTGCACAGCAGCAGCTCTTGAGTCTGTGGTGTGACACAAGCGATTCTGATACAAATTGCCATGGGCCACTAATGAGAATATGTTTATGGTTCCAGCAGCAGTATAGCAGGCTTGTATGATAGCCAGTGAGACAGCTATTTTGTTTAGGCACAACAAAATTTCTAAAATGCAAGTAGCTGTAAATCCACTGCAGCCTATACCACATGACTTGTACATTAAATAAATTGTTTGCTGACACTAGTTTATACAAAGGCAACATACCGTAGTCGCATCCCACTTTACAGCATCTTCATAGCCAATTCATTAGTTTGTTTCTGTGAACATAAGGCCTAAGCTCTTAATTAGGATGCTGTTACCCTTTATGTGATGAAAGGGTGGCTATATCATCAGGTTTGTGACAGCAGAATATTGTGTAAATTCTATGTTTGATTTTAGAGGACTGGCACTGCTGTAATTCTAGCAATTCTCCTACTAATTCTGGCTGCTTTCTGTGGATGGGTACACTTCCAAGGGTCTGTGTAAAACAAAATTAATCTAAGTAGATTAGAGTCATCCATTTAATTGTGATATAAATTATATGGCCACCTCCATCTAGAGTGGAGAACTGACTATAGAGGCTTGTTTCTTTATATGAAACTAACTAATCTTTGCAGGTGAAAAGAAAATGGAGTAAACCCTCAGGAAATAGGTTTGATTTTTCATGAGGCGTTTTTCCAGAATCTGGTCTTACTGTTGCCAGGATGTTCCACCTAACAGGTTTGAAAATATCCTCCAAAAAGTTTCTTTAACCAGCCTAAGTTACCTTTGAAAAAATCCAATTTAAACAAACAAAACAACCTTTCTCAAAAGCAGCTTACAAATCTTCAGGCAAACAGATGTGAAAAGAATGTAAACTATATCCAGATTGAGGTCTTGACTTGGCCCTAATCTAGGGTAGGACAATATTCAGACTCTTTAGAAAACTAAAAGTATTAGAAGCACCAATGCTATTTAGAAAGAATTGGAACAACTTAATGTGAGTTGCTCTTCTCTCTCCTACTTACTAATTGTGGAATCTTTCTGATGGCAAAGAAAAACCCTATACTTCAAACTAATGTATCTTATGAGAGAAAAATGTCTAGAATTACAGGTCTTGTTATTTCTGACAGACAAACTAAGGCTGCAGTCTAGTAACTGGTATCAATGTCACTTTGTTACAAGGTGCTGGTTTTTAGGGTGGGACAAACAGACCTGTCCCCTTCCTGTTCCTTTCCCTTCAATTTTCATGCTGGAAATCCTTGCTGTTTCAATGGAGTTGAAGGCACCCTTTTCCTCTGCTTTCCTGCTGCCCTCTTTGCCCTGACTCAGGAAGCTTGTACTGGGGGGTTCCAGCTCATGTTGAGATGCAGGAGTGTCTCAGCAGCTTGTAATTCTTAAGTGTGGCTGCTTCACTGAAGCCTCCGCCTGGCCTGTAACCTATATCCCCAGTGATTACTTCCTCCTCCATTTTTTTGTCTGGCCTATATGCTTGAAGGATGTCCAAAAGATCTGTTTAACTGAACATTTGATATATCAGTGACAGCATGCTGCAGAAAACTGAGGAATAGTAATATCTGAGCTTTAATAAAAGCACCCCTGAACTCCTGGTTTTTCTTTGTTTGGAGCTATATGGGCTTGGCTGCTCTGGTCACCTTCCAATCTGTATATAGTTCTCACTCAGGTTGGAGAACTTTAACTCTGGACAACCATTCCTATTTCTGTGTCTGGAATACTACTGTAGGTACCACCAACCTTTTTTGCTGGGCTCCATATAGATTTGTAGAGGCAGGTTGCCCCACTGATTTTTGGCTTGCATCCTACTTCAGACCCTTGCCTAAGAAGGAAGCCGGGTACTGTAGGATTTCCTCCACAAGGCAGCACAGATTCGCTGTAACATCTGTTGCTTTTTGGCAGCTCTCTGCTGTCAGGTTGGCACTGTGCAAGCCCAAAGGAAGCTCTTTGTGGTTTCCTCACGCCCTCCCCACCTTAAACTGTTTCTTTTTGCAGTGGTGGCTCCTGCTTCTTTACAGTTACAATGTAATGTAATGCAGTTTCTTGATATTGTTTCTTAATTTTGGTTGAATGTCTTGCTAAATCTGCTTTTAAAGACTCAAGAGTCTGATTTACAGCTATGGTGCTCCCTCACCAATGCTAATTCAGACTCCTGTCTCCTTTCCCAATAGCTGCCCTCTTTTGAGGCCCCTGCATGTTTCCTTCTTGTCCCTTGCTAAGCCAAATGCTTTTTTCGGTTACTTGCATCTCTTTCCCAGTTGTTATGGTGAGCAACATTATCTAATCAAAAACTTAATTTTTACTTCTTAAAACACCTAAGAGGCTCCTGACCCTTTGTGTTTTCTTATTGAAAAGACAATAATTTTGGGGGGGAGGGAGATGGGGGGGTATGGGTGTGTAAAATCTCTGAAATCAATTGAGCTGCCATATAGCATGTGAGACACCTGCTTTGATTGAACTCAGGACAAAGCAGCTCCCTTCCTCTTCAGAAGATGCTGGTGTAGTAGGCACCTTTAATTAATATATTAAATATCTTTAAATTAATATATATATTTATATATTAAAGGCACCTTTAATATATATTTATATATATACATATAAATATATATAAAATCTACTGCTTTTCTGTTGGTTTGCTGATTAGCTGTTAAGACAACACTTCTCCAAAGGCTGTTGGTAGCTGGGCTTGCCATGCAGTTTGGAGAATAAAATGTGACTGAATTCTAGTTTTGAGAGAGGACAAAAATTAACTTATAACAATGCTGATGTGACACTTATTTAAACTTTCTGTTTGTAGGTATTCTGTAACTTTTAAGGTAAAGGTAGTATTCCCTCTTTTTGCCTTATCCCAACCAAATTAAATTGTGGCATGACTGGGTATGTAGCTATGCTGGATTTGCATGTAGAACTCCAAGGAGGAAAGCTATTCATCTGTATTTCAGTAACTCAAATGTACAAAGAAGTCTTAGCTGTGAGCGAACTGTGAAATGTGTTTTTTGTTTCATCAAGTCGGTGGTTTCTGTTTCTAAAGCTGGTGCTAGCAGGTAGCCATTTTGCTGAAAAGTGATGTCATTTGTAGCAAGGATGGCAAAAATCAGGTGTGGAAGCTTCCTTGCAAGAGGCAAAACTTCATGTAAAGCATTTTACTTGTTGGCACCTGGTGATTGTTCTGCTTATTGATTTTTCTTAAAGTCCATCAGAAATCTTGTTAGGGAGTTCTGTTCTTTTAGTGGTGCAGAACAGATCAGCTTGCAGCAACATGGCTGGCTTCACTGTTAGGCAGAAAAGCCAAAACTTTAATTTGCTTAGGTATGATGATATGGGGTTGGTTTTGTTTTCTACTGACAAATAGAATAATAATATTTTTCCTGGGTAGCAGCACGAAGTGTACAAGATATTTGTTAGACAGAGTTAGGCAGGAGAAAGGTGAACATCAATTTTAGTTCTGGTCCAAATAAAAGTAAAAGGATACTGTGGGTGAAGTATCAAATGTCTGATGTTGGCAGACATGGCCATGTATATTAATGTGCACGAAAAGGTCAACTTGATGCTTTAATGAGAACTGATTAATATGTACTTGCTTTATTCTGAAAACATTTGTGTCATATGTGCTTTGTTTTTCCATCACTGCTGGATGAATGAGTAAGAAATTATTTAAATGATTATTTTGCTGTATTCATTGTCAGACTTGCTTTGCATGGAACCATGGCTTCCAGTGCTTCATCTACATATTCCTTGCCAGAAATCCTGACCTTTTATTTGGGTCTTAAGGTTCCATCTGCTTATTCTTTACCTGTAGGCAAGCATATTTCTGGTAAAAAACAAAATGCTACATTACAGTAGGAGACTCTGACTTGGATATTGTTTCTTGAAACAGTTGTGGTCCTTCAAGAGGAGGACAGGGTAAGTGTTCTTCAGCTTTAGTTGTAAACTCAGCACTAGTGAGGCCACATCTGGAGTGTCATGTCCATTTCTGCACTCCTCAGTACGGAAGAGAGACTTGAACACACTGGGAAGAATCCAGCAAAGGTCCGCTAAGATGATTAAGGGACCAGAGTGTGTTTGTTGTAAGGAAAGGCTTAGGGAGCTGAAACTGCTTAGCCATGAGAAAAGAAGGCTTGGGGAGATTTTTGTCAGTTACCTATAAATACCAGAACGGAGGATGTCAAGAAGATGGAGCTAGGATCTTTTCCTTGGTGCCCAATGATGGGACAAGAGCCATCTGGATGTAGTCCTAGGCCACTGGCTCTAGGTGGTCCTGCTTGAGCAGGGATGTTGGACAATATGTCACACAGATCCCTTCCTATCTCAACAATTCTGTGATTCTGTGTGCTTTAAAGAGGTAATCATAATTCTTGTCATAGTTTTGTTTGTTTTGTTTTGTTTTGTTTTTTTTTTTGCCAATGTCTTCTATTTACAGCTAAAATAATTATTTTAAGAGGGACACTGTAAAATCTTGTGTTTCATTTAACAGCCATCCTGGAATACTGATCCCAAAAATGCCCATATGCTGATTCCTACTCCAGATAAAGATGATGATCCAGTTAGTGTTGATTACTCTCAGTTTCCACACCTAAGTCTTGTTCGAACTAGAGTTTCACCATTACCAGTTCTTGGGTAAGTGCTGTTTTGCTGCTGCTAGTTTGCTTTCCTTTTTTATGATTTGAGACTAAATATTGATCTATCTTAGCTGGGCAAACAGAGATGATGTATGGAAAAACATGATGAAAAAAGAGGAGACATATGTGAGGGATAAATTTTATATGCAAAGGCACCCTCTCCTGCAACCTAAAATGAGAGCAATCCTTCTAGACTGGCTAATGGAGGTAAGCTTTTCCGTGCTTGTATTTCAAGTGTGCTTTTGTTGAAGTGTACTAACAACTGTCATGAGTGCACTTAATGATATTTGCATAACCCATTTAATATTAGACACTCATCTTCATCTTGAAGTTTGCCAATAAATGGCACCAAACTTTTTAAAAGTATATATAATGGTTTGTGTTGATGGTGTACAAACTGATGGTATTTGCTGTTGCTCATTGATAGATTGATAGTGAATAACAATACACTTGTCCCCAAAATGATGTAAGCTTTTTAAGGTCACACAGTAGACAAAAGCTGCAGGAGTGATTACGATAGTCCTTGCAAGAAGGAAGATGTGTTGTGGTTTGGAGATCAGACGCATCTTGCAACCTCTCTGTTACTTGCCACGTAGAATGTAATACAACTCTTCTGTCTGTATGTGAGTCTTTTTTGCTGTTCAGATGAATTGACAGCATAGTCTCTGTTCTTAATTCTGAAGGATTTGTGAGAATTTTCTCTTTTGAGGTGTTGGAATGATGCAGCTTTGCAAAAATGAGGAACTGATGTTCTGACACTGTTAGGACATGTGCTTGCATTTCCTAAAAGGATATTCACTCTGATCTCTTTTTTTTTGGGGGGAGAGTTACTGTAGTGGCAGTCATCTTGTGTCAAAGGAAACTGTTTAACTCATGCTCCTAGTTAACGTATTCCTTCACAATAGCAGTGAAGCAGAAAGCCAATATGAATTTGTTTAGCTTTTGATTTTGTTCTTTAATACATCTGTAGCATCTGGTTTTGACTCTGCAATACTGTTCTTGACCTTTGTAATCTCTGATGTCTCTCCAGGTTTGTGAAGTCTACAAGCTTCATAGAGAAACTTTTTATTTAGCACAAGATTTCTTTGATCGGTTTATGGCAACACAACATGATGTTGTAAAAACACTATTGCAGCTTATTGGTATCTCTTCTTTATTCATAGCAGCAAAGCTTGAGGTAAGTATCTCCAGCTTTACTTAAATATAAAAATGTGAATAGGCAGACAGCACACTTAGTGAATGGTAGATGGGTTTTAGAAGGCTTTATGGAGTTTGCTATGATGTTTCAGCTGGAAGACAAAGATACTTTTTTTCAGTTTCTCCTGTTTTTCTAAGAAGTGTCTATAACCAGCTATCATCACAGTATATCTGTCATTTTAAAAGGATCATCCTTTCAGTGTTAAACCAAATCTGAATATTTCAATTACAGTTGCTAAATGAGTTTTTGCCTGGCTACTGTATACAGAGACCACTTGTTGCAATTCTGTTATCAGTGGAGTACCTACCGGATAAGAGTCTGAGCTATTTTTTATTTACAGGAACAAATTCAACTGGTAGAATGCATAGTGCTTTTTAAGTTCTTAGCGTTTGTCTTTTAAGAGAGCTGTTATTCTTCAATCTGTTATTCTCCAGCAAGGGTTAAGTGGCCTTAGGATATATAAAAAAATTTTGATGTCAGTTATGATGCCATCTCAGTGATGCTGTAGTCAAACATAAAGCAGATTGTACTGATGCATCAAAAGTGAAAGGTGAAGTCCATGAGCAGGAAGGTTGAACAAGAAATCTGTGGACATGAAAGGCAGAGGAAAACACCATGAGTTAGGATGGACAGCTTGGTTTTTTTATAATTTTCCCTCTGTTTTCAAATGCTGAGGTGGTGGTGCATTATTTTTCTCTTGCTCCTTCTCCTCACCCCCCTCCCTTTTTTTTTTTTTTTTTTTTGAAAGCACAGAGCTT